>JASDQU010681529.1:10358-26085 GCA_032191745.1 Picea mariana
AGGTACTTTGATAACTTCACTATCCTAGGCTCTTTGGTGGTGCCCACGTCACAGTCTTCAACCTCCTCTGGTTTGGGCTGCAAGGTGGACTTCAGAGGCATGTCATTTTGATCAAACAACCTTTCCAGAGGTATCAGGCCCTTAGGGATCTGATTACTTTTTAACACTAGCAGGCGATGATTTGCAATTTTTTCTCGGAACTCCTGAGGCTCCTCCCCTTCCTGCATAATCCAGGTATGATCATTTTGGTTTTCCTGGTTAATGTGAGTTTCGGAGAAATCACCCACTATTTTTAGGAACTTTTCGACATGTTCATCTTTGAAGACCTACTAGTGTTCTATGTTGTTTGGTATGGATGGTCTGTGCCTTACCTCTATGTGGTATTTTAATTTGAAAGTAGTAGGGGATGCGAAAGTCGAAGCTACTTTGGCTAATGAATCGACCTGTTGGTTTTCGGCTCGTGTGATGAAATGAACCTTTACTGATGAAAAAAAAAAATCATTAGATCCCAGGTGCAATTTCTGTAGGACCTTCGTCTTGGGTGCTTGGCCTGATATTGTCGATTTACCTGCTTCACAATTAGTTCAGCATCTCCATAGACCTCTAAGTTATGTTTAGCTTCTTGGCAGCTTCCAGACCCAGGACTAGAGCTTCATATTCACAAACGTTGTTTATGCAGTCTACGTCCCACTGTAGCCTGTAAGAGAAGGGAACGACGAATTCATTTTCAGGTGCTACGAAAAGCACTCCCACACCTACCCCTTCACACAACGAAGAACCATCAAAGAACATTTTCCAAATTCCTGTGTTGTACACATTTTTAGCTGTTTTTTCAGTTTTGATTTCATCGATGTCACTTTCTTCTGTACAATTATCTTCAGTATTGTCGAATGACAGAATACAATTTCCCAAGTCTTGATCAACAATGTAAACAAGGTAATTGTTAGGATTCTATGGATCACTTACCGTATATGCCAACTGTTTTTCCTTGTATAACCATGTGAACTGTCCACCAAAAACAGGGATTGTGGCATAGGTCATATCCAGCTGAAGGGATCCCCTGAGCTTGGCTCCCCAAGATCTAGATAATAGTAAACCATACTGCTCGCACTCCTTCTTCTTGAAACCTTATATAAATTTGGAATTGTGAGTAAGGTTCGGCGTGGGTGACAATTTATACATTGCTCGCAAATGTTATAGCCTAAAAGTACCAATCCCCACCTTCTGTTTGTTGTTAATCATCCTGATCGAGATGTCCACATGGTCTAGTGCCCACCTGATCATATCACAATAGGGAAGAAGTTGGGGCCTCGCCACTATTTTGTGCATCTCTACTTGAACGATGATTTTGTATTTGGTTGATAAATCATCCTTCTCATTGTCGCTAGAATCATCCGAACAGTTTATCGACTCGGATTGCAGAATGTTGGAAATGTATGACCATGTCTTGACAGAATTAATACTTCGGGGCGAGGTATTGGAAATAACGTCTGAACCCTGACCTGAAATCTCGGTAGATGACTTGGGCGTTTTTCGTGGATCCATGATAGAGAAATCTGCAACTGGACCACTTGTCAGAAAAATTGAAAATTACATACAGCGGTTATCCTGGTAAAATGGCTCTGCGCGCAAATAGAAATGAGAGCTGAAATAATGAAGGAAAAACTCTTTATCTTGGTCATTTAAACCCCTAGTTTCCTTGCCAACAGAATGGTCAAATCACTTAATAGAAATATTTAGAAGTAAAAATGAGATCCTACTATCTGTCACCTCACTGCAAATTCAAATAAATTCCATAAATGCTTGACGAGTCGTAACACGAAAAAATGCAAAAACATTTAAAACTTACTCCATAGATGGTGCGTGCTAAAGGTTGTTTAATGCATTGATTAATCCAGTTTAGTTCCTTTAATTAAGTGCGTTTTAGTCTTTAATCCCCTTTTTTCGACGTTCGTCATATCGGAAGATTTCACTCCTAGCCTTTGAGCCCCCAAAACCCGAAATCGCGATGATGCGATTTAGTTGATTACTCGTGATCTGACTTAAGCTCTTAATTAACCCATGCTTAATTGATGAATATCGTGACTTCGCGACTCAGAGCTACGAAGGTACTGCTTTTTGGGAGAGAAATCGTCGAGTCGCGAAATCACGATAGTGCTTAACTAACGTTTAAAGTGATTTACTCTTGACACAAACCTGTGTAAACTTTAAAACCGTTATTGCCATTTCGCGTGTCGGGATACTAAATATTCAATGGGTAGCATCACAAAATAAACGAAATCCTGAAACTAGCCTTTTGGGATTAAGTATAACATCTCACTTATTTAGAAGAACGCGGCTCCAACATATGGTAGAAGATCTGCCATTTCGAAGGAAAGTTACTCTGACAGAAAAGGGAGTGTGTTGAATACGAAATCTCGAAGGTTGGAGAGTTGGAGTTCATCTGAACTGTCCATTGGAATAGGATGTGTGGCATGAGATCTGTCACATCAGAGGATTGGTACTCCGGATGAAAGAACATGGAGGAGCATTGAATGCAAGTCACCCAAAGCGGGGAAAAGGACGGATATCGACCGTTGATTGGGGAAAACACGTGGCACTCGATCTGTAACTCTGGGTATGGAGAAATTCGGAGGAAAGAGGTGATTGGAGTGTTCAAAACTCTCGAACATCGAAGTCCTGAAGTACATCACAACCATTGATCACGAGGGACGCGTGGCGCTCGATCTGTAACTCTGGGTACAGAGTACTTCAGGGAGAAAACACTTTGGAGCGTTCAAAACTACCGAATGTCGAAGTTTCGAAGTGAATCGGGGCCATCAAAATCTTTGAGGACATGCAACATCGAATTGTGAACTTCGAAGATTTTCCACTCCGGAGGATTCGCGCGCTGGTTGTCTTGGTGCCTATTGTCTTGGCGTCTGGTCATAGCCCATGGTCATATGCGAGTATATATGGATGGAAGAACTTGAATAACTTGGGAGAGGATATCTGCCAGCTCTGAGCTCGGTTTAGAGCATGGAGACCGTGGCTGGAAAGATCTGGAAGAGAAGGATGGAATAGAGACCTCAAATGGGGTTTTTGATTCTCCTAAGAAGAGAAACATTTTGATGCCCCCACCATGGGTGTGTTACAGAAGGCCAAGAGTGGTTACAAAAACCACCAGGAGTGAGGGTTTCTCAACAAATAGAGCTTGATCTCTCTCAACAACGAAAACAAAATGAAATGATTCTTGAAAACCCTCAAGTCAACGAGGTGATGGACATGGGACTGTGGAGTAAATGCCCATATCTCATCGTATTCAATGCATGGTCAGCAAGGATGCACTACGTCCATGCTCCATAACTCAGTGAAAATCAAATATTATAAACCACATACCATAAACATATGCCACATCAAACAATCATGGGTTTGAAATAATGCCAAATGAGCACCCATCCACGTGCCATATCAACTTTTCAATGATGGATATCTTCCCTTGTCACTACTAATAACTAATTAAGTGATTACTCATATGAAATGTTAGGGTTATAATTTATAAAATCAATCAAATGGCATGCATTGTACATATTATATCCTGAATAGACCAGCAATATAATAAACCAAAAATTATGTACCATGCAACATATATGTATGCACCACCTTTTGTTCAACATATTCGAATTCTTTCTAAACTTGTACCATGCAACGTGTATATAATATACCATCATTCCAAACCTTATACCATACAACAATATATATATGCCATAGATATCATATCGAACATCAAGTCTTTGCAACTTATAACTTATGTTATCCCATAGTATGAGTCATTTCAATAGAGAACCCAAATGATTTGTATAATAAAATATTTGACTTAATATATTATGACTTTAATAGCAAGGTGACTTCATATGCATGGGGAAACCATATAATATATATGAAATATAAAACTATTTTTTGTTATAACCAATTTTATGTTTCACTTGCATGAGTAAAAATGATTCTAATCCTTTTTGTATGTATAGAATAGATAATCCTTTTTGTATGTATAGAATAGATCCCATAGTTTTCTTTTAATAAGTGATATGTCATCAAAGTTAAAATAAGAAGCAACCATCATGGCATTAAAATAAAATGTATTATCATGCCGAGAATCATCATAGATTTGGAAACTTTACCATGACCTATATGAAGCAGATATGTATATATACTGAGAGAAATGATTGAAAATTAATATCCATGAGTGTTTTTAAAGGGGACCCCACCTACTTATTATATATCACAGTATAAATAAATAGGCCTTGCAATCCTTTGCAGGCTCTTATATTAGATAATGAGATTTTGAGTCAACACCCCTCACATAGGTAGAATAATATGGTTTCTATGTAATAAAGGTCAACATTAGTAAATAAGGCCTATGTAATAATGTGAACATGTCTAATGTAAAAAGACTTAATAGAATTTTCTTCTTCTAGAAAGATCCTCCTCTAGAAGATAGAAATGGTATAAATAGGAATAGAAAGAATGGGGAAGTTTTTTATTGAGAATTTTTTTATAATTGAGCTCTTCTCTATTGGAGGTTGCTCCCTCGAAGAGGCAAGTGAACTTGAATTTATATCAATAAAAGTATCATTTTTTGTGTTATTGTTCTCTATATTTTGTTTTTTTTGCTAGTATTTGTCATAATAATTTTGTTTTTTCTATACATAATGCATTTGGTACATTACAAGTGGTATCAGAGCACTTTCCTCTGTAGAAATTTTAGAAAAATATTTTTTAGGCTAGAGACATGTACTATCAGAGTCTTTAAATCACTGAGATTTGTCATTCGACGGGTAAAATTGTGGTTGGGGGAACTGCATTCAATAAATATAGTTGTTTTCATGGACCTTACTCGTATCATGTTGTTTCACCTTGTTAGAAACCTTTGTCACCCCTGTTGGTACCCCTTCAAGTAGTACCGCATTAGACAGTACATGTACATGACCATTCACTCCCACGTACCCTCGAGTATATAGGGAGTCACACAGGTCTCATGAAACAAACTATAGATCAACTTATCAACCTCGTGACTACTATAGTGCACTTGGGAAGATCACTCTCGTGTACCTAGGTAATCGGGTAGTACAACTAAGGGTACAGTCAAGCCTCCTTAGTTGGTGCCCTAAGATATTAGGATGAGTACTATTGTTGGACCCCGTTGGTATATCAGAGAGCTATAGCACGAGGAAAACCCTTATTTGTAGGAACCCTTGATTTCAAAACATAACATAATACAAATAAAGGGGAAATTCTACCACACAACCTTGTCTCCTACATCCAAGTTGTAAAATTACTACATAATTTTAAATACTAAACATTTGGTCATTTTGTTGCTACAATATTCTTCAAGTCAGAGTATAAATCCACAGGAGTAAAAAAAAAGTATAGTGGTCCCATTGACACTCTTATTTGGGACCTATACCACTAGATTACTCTCTTCGCACTAATCGTCATGGCACTGATCACTTATAATATTTTTTTTCCCTTGGACCTACTCACCCTCCTCGGCACCCTTATTTGGGAATTTTGGACTTCATTGTTGGATTACCCAAATTGAGCAATAAGTCAATGATCATGGTTTTCGTTGATTTCCTTTCCAAATATGTTCACTTATGTTCCCTCCAACACACATTCACAACATCCATAGTGGCTAAAATTTTCATGGATAATAACTTCCAACTCCATGGCATGCCTCACTTTATTGTCTCCAACCATGATCCCGTAAGGAAGACCGAATTCCTGCTGAGCTAAATTTATATGGGGAGGAAAGTCCCATGCTTGTGAATCTGGTTTCATGCGGAACAGATCTTAAATAAATTAAGAAATTATAAAATCTGTGGGTGACAAATTTGCAATAAAATTATCAAATTTAGAACTGTGATGATGTCTCATGAATTTTGTATGCCTGTGATACAAGTGAGAAGAAAAGATTTGTCCAAAAAGGATGGATGAATGCTATCTAGATGAAAATCATGAAAGAGGCCACTGATGAACCATGAGAACCCCGTGGTAAGCCATGATCGCCTAGAATATGTTGTGTTGAGGTAACACAAGCTGAAGGGACGCCTCGACAAAGAAATTCGAATGGACGCCTCGACTGTAAAGCTTGATAAAGTCTTTGGGATTCTTCCTGTTCGAGAAAACCTTAGCAAGGAAAGATGGATCACCCGAAGAACAGTATAACAGAGAAGTGGATGCCTGAGCCTGGGCCTGGAGGGTGAGTAACCGCAAGGAAGAGGAGTCTTTGATAGTTCTTGTAAACTATTGATTGGGATCATGCACACAATGGGTATGTCAAGGAAAAATAGTGAACCTGGATAACAAGATAGCCATGTGGATACAAATCCACAAACTACACAGATAAGTATTGTGCTAGATTATGAAATTTCCCTAAAAAACATTTATGCAACAGTAAAATGTTTTCGCATGAGACTGTGATTAATTTGCATGTTGTCCAAGAAATATTGAAGGAAAGTGATGAAGATTAAGAGTCTGAAAAAGGACATGACCAAGAAAGAAGGTCAATACTTCTAAAGTGGCTAAATGAGAAAGGCATGACAGGTGCTACTGAGAAAGAACACCAAGGATGGTGTTCCTTTTAAGGGGGAGTGGATTGTAACACCCATGTTTCCCCGAACTTGTAATTAATCATTAATTAGGATTACCATGTTGTGGCATGGGAACAGTGTAAATGTATTATTCTTTAATTGCCAATAACTAACTATGGGAGTGAAGCCTTGAAAGTACTAGTCATGATATCACTAGAGGAAAGAATGTGAAAATGATAAGAGAATAGTTGATAAGAAAAGGACCAGTGGTTGAACCCTCAACCACCCCCATAATTGGAAGCATGGTCTAGCCGCAGAAGGTAAGCCCAAAGTACCATAGGGTCCTGCAAACCTAGATTGACCCAAGTTTCCTTTTGATAGGAGGGAACAAGATAGGAGGGATGCACGTGCAAGGCACACAAGAGAATATGAAGAGAAGAGTGGAGAACGTGAGGAAAACTCTAGCAGATAACAATATGAAGGCCACGAGCTTAATGCTGAGGAAACATCTGATAAACCTCATAGAGGCCGTGACAAAAAGGGAAACCTCAGAGAGTTTGCAGAAAACAGGACATGAGCAGACGACCGTGAGCTTGATGTTGAGGAAGCACCTGATAAACCTCACGAAAGACGTGAAGGAGAAAGGATCATTGATAATTGGCATAAATTACATGGTGATTTCATGGCTTGGTACAGGGGTTCCCAAAGAACTAAGAATGAATGCCTCTGAGCCTATGGTTGGGTGGAAGGATGAACACCCATAGTCAGTTAGTTGGCTACAACCTGTAATAGATAATTATTCTCATATCCTATGTATTTAAGCGGTAACTGTAAATTAAAGTTGGATATCCTATGAGTGTTGCAGGGATGGGCATGTTTTCTTAATGGTTATATTATATCCCTTCAATTATTCCTAATTGTGCATTTAGGAAAATAAGGAATTCTCTGGCCTATACACATATATTCCTGAGCCATGTGGTGGCTCAAGTTAAAATAAATGAACTGTGAATTTTTTGAGTTTGGGCATAGCCTCACGTGTGCATGCCGACACTCCCACTCATTCTGAAGGAAGGATTCGGTTAAGTTGAGGAGAGGTTGTGCATGTATGCATAGAGTCTCTGTGAGGAGGGAAGAGATTGAGAACCCCCCTTTAATTCTCGAGTTGATAAATGAGTGCAAGGGGTGCGTAGAGGATTTATCTAAGTATTAAGTTCAGGAGAATTAGCACAAAATACCTAAGTACTTAAGGAGCTGACAAAGCTCATGTAGGATAGTGAGATTTAAGTCCAGAAAGGAGAGATCCTTTCATTAGGAAGATGAATGGATGAGGTTGGTTTGGAAGGAGACGAAGTTCTCCACGATCATTGAATATGGAGAAGGAACGTGGGCGTTAACCCTTCGAGCCCTTCAGAAGTCGCAGGTCTGACGAATTGATCATATTCATTATACAGGAGGTGAATCCCCCGAAGTCCCAAACTTAATCTGGGTCATAGATCTGAGAATGCATGGGGACTATCCTGACCGTCGGATCTATGATATAGTCATCCCGATGTTGACCACTTCGGGAGGATAGAGGTTTGGTAAAACCAAAACTCCCGAAGTCCCGAAGTTACTGTGGACCGTGGATCTAAGGACCCTTAGGGATCCCTCATGACCATTCGATGGTAGGGACGTGTGTATTAACTTTGAGATCATGCAGGGGGCCATGTGTCGATTAACGATGTTGCTAGGTGCCCCTATCGGAGTGGCACACACTCGTACCCAAGGGACCCTTGAATAGTAGATATGAGTCATAGATCTCTAGGGTCGTGTAGATACCCTCATACCATCAGATCTGAACCATCCAAGCCAAGGGGATAGGTGTCATCAAATCCTACACTCTAGAGAAAAGTCTCTACAGTAGAGTCGAAGTGTGAAGGCACGAGGATTTCTGAAGGTCGAAGTCCCGAAGTCATCTCAGTCATCTGTTGGAAGGGACGTGCGGCAGAAGATCTACCATTTCGGAGGAAAGTTACTTCGGGAGAAAAGGGAGTGTGTTGAACAAGAAATCCCGAAGGTCGGAGAGCCATATTTCATCTGAACCATCCATTGGAATAGGACGCATGGCATGAGATGTGTCTCATCGGAGGATTGGTACTCTAGAGGAAAGAACTCGAAGGAGCGTTGACCGCAAGTCACCCAAAGTGGGGCAAAGGACAGATATTGACCATTGATTGGGGAAAACACATGGCACTCGATCTGTAACTCTTGGTATGGATCACTTCGGAGGAAAGAGGTGCTTGGAGTGTTCGAAACTCCTGAATGTTGAAGTCCCTAAGTAGATCACAATCGTTGATCATGAGGGACGTGTGGCGCTCGATCTATAACTCCGGGTATGGATTACTTCGGGGAGAAAACACTTTGGAGTGTTCGAAACTTCTGAACGTCAAAGTCCATAAGTCAATCAGGGCCGTAAAAATCTATGAGGACATGCGACATCGGATTGTGAACTTCAGAGATTTACCACTCCATAGGATTCATGTGGTGGTTGTTTTGGCGCCTGTTGTCTTGGCGTTTGGTCATAGCTCGTGGTCATATGTGAGTATAGATGGATGGAAGACCCTGAAGAACTTGGGAGAGGATATCTGTTATCTATGAGCTCGGTTCGGAGCATGGAGACCATGGTTGGAAAGCTTTATAAGAGAAGAATGGAATAGAGACCCCGAATGGGGGTTTTGATTCTCCTAAGAAGAGTGAATTTTTTATGCCCCCACCATGGGTATGTTATAGAAGGCCAGGAGTGGTTACAAAAACCACCAGGAGCAAAGGTTTCTCAACAAACAGAACTTGATCTCTCTCAACAATGAAAACAAAATGAAATGATTCTTGAAAACCCTCAAGCCAATGAGGTGATGGACACGAGACTATGGAGTAAATGCCCATATCTCATCGTATTCAATGCATGGCTAGCAAGGATGCACTACATCCATGCTCCATAACTCAATGAAAATCAAATATTATAAACCACATACCATAAACATATGCCACATCAACCAATCATGGGTTTGAAATAATGCCAAATGAGCACCCATCCATGTGCCATATCAACTTTTAAATCATGGATATCTCCCCTTGTCACTACTAATAACTAATTAAGCGATTACTCATATGAAATGTTACAGTTATCATTTATAAAATCAATCAAATGGCATGTGTTGTACATACTATATCTTGAATAGACCAACAATATATTAAACCAAAAATTGTGTACCATGCAACAAATATGTATGCACCACCTTTTGTTCAACATATTCTAATTCTTTTTAAACTTGTGCCATGCATTGTGTATATAATAGACCATCATTCCAAACCTTATACCATACAACAATATATATGTGCCATAGATATCATACCGAACATCAAGTCTTTGCAACTTATAACTTATGTTATCCCATAGTATGAGTCATTTCAATAGAGAACCCAAATGATTTGTATAATAAAATCTTTGACTTAATATAATATGACTAGAGTAGCAAGGTCACCTCATATGCATGGGGAAACCATATAATATATATGCAATATAAAACTATTTTTTGTTATAACCAATTTTATGTTTCACTTGCATGAGTAAAAATGATTCTAACCCTTTTTGTATGTATAGCATAGATCCCATAGATTTATTTTAATAAGTGCTATGTCATCAAAGTGAAAATAAGAAGCAACCATCATGGCATTAAGATAAAATGTATTATCATGCCGAGAATCATCATAGATTTGGAACCTTTATCATCACCTCTATGAAGAAGATATGTATATATACTGAGAGAAATGATTGAAAATTAATATCCATGAGTGTTCTTAAAGGGGACACCACCTACTAATTATATATCACAGTATAAATAAATAGGCCTTTCAATCCTTTGCAGACTCTTATATTAGGTGATGAGAGTTTGAGTCAAAACCCCTCACATAGGTAGAATAATATGGTTTCTATGTAATAAAGGTCAACATTAGTAAATAAGGCCTATGTAATAATGTGAACATGTCTAATGTAAAAAGACTTAATAGAAATTTCTTCTTCTAGAAAGATCCTCCTCTAGAATGTTCTCTAGAAGATAGAAATATTATAAATAGCAATAGAAAGAATGGGGAAGTTTTTTATTGAGAATTATTTGTAATTGAGCTCTTCTTTGTTGGAGGTTGCCCCCTCAAAGAGGCAAGTGAACTTGAATTTCTCAATAAAGGTATCATTTTCTATGTTATTGTTCTCTATATTTTTTTTTTTTTTTGCTAGTGTTTGTCATAATAATTTTGTTTTTTCTATACATAATGCATTTGGTACCTTACAAGTGGTATCAGAGCACTTTCCTCTGTAGAAATTTTAGACAATTTTTTTTTAGTCTAGAGACGTGTACTATTAGGGTCTTTGAATCACTAAGATTTGTCATTCGATGGGTAAAATTGTGGTTGGGGGAACTGCATTCAAGAAATATAGTTGTTTTCATGGACCTTACTCGTAGTATGTTGTTTCACCTTGTTAGAAACCTTTGTAACCCCTATTGGTACCCCTTCAAGTAGTACTGCATTAGACAGTACATGTACACGACCATTCACTCCCACGTACCCTCGGGTATATAGGGAGTCCCATAGGTCTCATAAAACCAACTATAGATCAACTTATCAACCTCATGACTACTATAGTGCACTTGGGAAGATCACTCTTGTGTACTTGGGTAATCAGGTAGTACAACTAAGGGTACATTCAAGCCTCCTTAGTTGGCGCCCTGAGATATTAGGACGATTACTACTGTTAGATCCCGTTGGTATATCAGAGAGCTATAGCACAAGGAAACCCCTTATTTGTAGGAACCCTTGATGTCAAAACATAACATAATACACATAAAGGGGAAATTCTACCACACAACCTTGTCTCCTACATCCAAGTTGTAAAATTACTACATAATTTTAACTACTAAACATTTGGTCATTTTGTTGCTGCAATATTATTTCGAACTTGTCCCATTGGATTACTCTCTTCGCACTAATCATCATGGTATCCTTCACTTATAATAATTTTTTGTCTGTGGACCTACTCACCCTCCTCGACACCCTTATTTGGGAATTTTGGACTTCATTGTTGGATTACCCAAATTGAGCAATAAGTCAGTGATCATGGTTTTCGTTGTTTTCCTTTCCAAATATGTTCATTTATGTTTCCTCCAACACACATTCACCGCATACATAGTGGTTAAAATTTGCATGGATAATAACTTAAAACTCCATGGCATGCCTCACTTTATTGTCTCCAACCATGATCCAAATTTTACCAACAACATTTGGCAAGAATTGTTCAAGCTCTAGGCAACCCAATTACATCTCAACATGGCCTATCATCACGAAATTGATGGATAAATGGAGTTTTCAACAAGTACTTGGAAAAATATTTGAGGTGTGTCACTTCTAACAGACAAACTCAATGGGCTCAGTGGTTACCATTAGTTGATTGGTGTTACAACACATCCTACCATGTTGTCACTCGCATGACTCCCTTTGAAGCATCCTACAGTTAAAATCTACCTTTTTTTCTCTCTTACCTACCAAGTGTATCCAAGGTTCAAAATGTCGATAGAACACTTATATTCTGAGATTCCATTCTCTATAACCTCAAAGAAAATTTGGTCATGGCTCAAAGTCATATGAAGCAACAAGAAGATCAGGGTCATTTTGAACATCAATTTGTTGAAGGGGGGTAGGTGTTTTTTCATCTACAACCTTATAATAAAAATTCACTCAAACTCAAACACTGTCAGAAACTCTCTCCCAAAATTTATGGCCCTTATACAATTCTCAAGTATGTGGGGCATCTATCCTACAAGTTAGCTATCCCTAATCACTCTAAGATCCATCATGTTTTTCATGTTTCTTCCTAAAAGAAAGTGATTGGAACTAAGTTCCAAACTCAAACTAGTCTCCCTGAATTGGATGAAGAAGGCTCCATTTGGTTGCATCCCCAAGCAGTCTTGGACTAGCGCGAGCATCATCTCCATCAACACACCATCAAGGATTTTTTATTTCAATGGAAGGATATACCACTAGAAGATGCCACCAGGGAGCTTTCTACCATTCTACAATAGTTTCCACATCTCAAGCCTTGAGGACAAGGTTGTTTCTCAAGGGGGAGGGCATGTTAGGGACCTAACCTCCCTAACCCCTCATGTAGGTATAATAATATGTTTTCTATGTGATAAAGGAAAACATTAGTAAATAATTCCTATGTAATAATGTGAACACATCTAATGTAAGAAGACTTAATAAAAGTTTCGGCTTCTAGAAATATCTTCCTCTAGAATGTTCTCTAAGAGATAGAAATAGTATAAATAGGAGTAGAAAGCATGGGAAAGTTTTTTCTTGAGAATTATTTTGTAATTGAGCTTTTATATACTAGAGGTTTCCCCTCAAAGAGGTAAGTGAACTTGGATTTCTATCAGTAAAGGTATCATTTATGATGTTATTATTCTCTATATTTTGTTTTTTTTGCTAGTGTTCATCATAATAATTATGTTTTTGTTGTACATAACATTTGGTACCTTACAAATACATAGCCACCTATCTATTGTAATTCACATTGGGTACCTCCATAGGTACCCCATATTATCCCCCCTAGGTACCCTATATTATCTCCTCTAGGTACACTATAGAAATGGAGTTCATTATTGCATGATGTGCATGCTTAGCTCTTAGCATAATTTTATTTATAGACATGTTTTCTATGTTGGAATCGCCTTAGAGGCTTTGGGTTCAATTATTTGTTATGCCTTTGAATTTGTTGGTTGAAGGCATGGATAGTTCAAATTAGGTATGTATGATGGTGTGGTCACAGGCCAAATGTCATTGTTAAGTAGGACCATTCGAAGTCTTTGATCTTTATAACTTGAAGAACATTCAAATCCCGCAATCACACTTATTATCAAAGGCTTATCCCCTTTGTCAAGTTTGAAGTGATAACATTTATATGAAATCTATTTAGGCCTTTGTTGTGTCTACTTTGAAGTGATTCTTCAAAACAAGGTTGATGGGCCATATTGAATTTGGCCTGATGGCCTTTCACTGCTTTATTTCTTCAAAGGTTGGAGAGATTTCGATCAAGAAGGCCCAATGGCCTATCAGAAAACTCTTTTGAAAGTGGTCAATGGCCATATTTTGAAGTGATACCTTCGAATGGTGGCTACTTGGGCCTTTTTTATGTCTACTTTGAAGTGATTCTTCTAAAATATGGTGGATGAGTCATCTTGAAGTTTGGTCCAATGGCCTTTGACTGCTTTATTTCGTCAAAGGTTAGGGAGATTTTCAAAGAATTCCCAATGGCCTATTGCACAATTCTTTTGAAATTGGTTTATGGTCATGTTTTGAAAGGGCCCAATGCTCTATAGGGAACATTTGAAGATTGTTCTTTCAATTTTTTTCAAAGTGGGATGAAACTTCAAAGAGGGCCAATGGCTTATCAAGCCTATATTTCAAAAGCGCCTAATGGAATATTTCAAATATCCCAATGGAATTGACCTTCAAAGGATGTTTTTCGATCTTTCAAAGAGACTCAATAGCCTATCAAGTCGATGTTTCAAATTTCCTAGTAGCATGTTTTGAAGAGGTCAATAGCCTATTAGACCTATCTTTTGAAAGTTCTCAATGGAGTTTTTTGAAGAGGCTCGATGGCCTTGAACTTTAGAGGATTTGTTTCAATATTTTGTAGAGGATCAATGGATTACTAGGCTATGTTTTGAAAGTTCTTGATGGCATATTTTGAAGAGGCATGATGGTCTTTCATTTTGAAAGAGCCCAGTGAATTTCTCATTAGGTAGATATTTATAAAGAGGCCCAATATTTTGAAAAGGATCCATGAATTTTCCATCAAGCAGATGCTTTGGAAGGTGGAGAGATATTTTGATAAGGTGCATTATCCCAATGCTAGATGTTGTTCAAAGGAAGGATAATATCCCAATGGAGGTTGATTCAAACTAGCTCAAAAAGGATAAAAAGGGGTATTGTTTGTGGTCTATGACCCATGAAATTAGCATTCATACAAATGTAAAGTAGTTCAGAAACCCAAAAAGTTCAAGGTAAATGGAAAGGTGAAAAAAATACCATACTCTCTTAATAATACTACAAAGGGGGATGGGTACATAACAAACTGTGACTTCAAAAACATGGCTAATATGTATATGTATATTGTGCTTATTAAATAGACTATCATGCACGATACAATTTATACTTTATTTATTTTGTAAACAAAGTTGTTGGTAGGTTGTTTCCTCAAGCGAATGGCCCTTAATTTCAATATATAAAGCTTAAGTGAGAACTCAATCACCCAAGGTTGAGATGATTGAAGATCTATACATATCATTGTCCTTAGGAAAGGATGTTGGAAAGATCGAGGAATTCACATTGGAGAATTTTAATTCTTTTATCAATTGGGAATAATTATTGTATCCTACTAATCAATATATACAAAGAATGTGTAAATCTATTGAACCTGCATGAAATAGATCTGGCTAGAAAATACCACACACATTTGCAAACAGAAATTGAGAAAGAAGAAGCAAGAGAGAAAGAATGGAAGAATTCTAATTAAACGTAATAAATAATGAATAATTTACACATGATATACTCTGTATAAATCAACCAATGCACACTGAAGATGAAGCCAATGCGACATAGTGGTGGTCTAGAGTGATTTGGACACACACTAGCAGTTATGGGAGTGAACTTCCACCTAGTCTAGTCTCTTGAGCAGTTACAAGAGTGAACTTCCACCTAGCTGAGTTAACTAGTCTACCAGTCTTCAATTAACTCACTGAAATAGAGTGAAGTGAGAATGAGATCAAGGAATCAAGGGTAATGTGCTAGTCTGGTGATGATCCCAAGGACAATGCACATGAGTTGGTGATGATCCCAATGTTGCATGGTGACAAAACCAATGCAGCATCTAGACTCCACTCAACTAGTCAAACTGAAGAGAATATTCTCCCTAAACTTTAGGAGACTGGATAAAGACTAATAAACATAGAAAAAACCTTAGGAAAAATAAATCCTAGGTGTGTGTGAAGTAACTCCAACACCCCCCTTGAACATCACTACGGTGAAAATAAAGAATGGGTCCCGACAATGAGGTCATGTTA
>JASDQU010681529.1:39109-56905 GCA_032191745.1 Picea mariana
GAGAGATCCCAAATATTTCCATGGATACACATGTTAAAATAACAATTTGGATCTACTTAAAGACCCATTATCTTATCACTCTTAGTTGATATAATATCCTAATCCCAACCACACATTAACTTAGGAACTAAAGTAGTGGAAAATAATCTTTCATATTCAACTAAGATTTAACAGCCTCCTAAAACTTAAAAGAAGATTAGTAGACACAAACTCTACATCACAATGACCAATGCAATTACAAACTACAACCCACTCATATGATTATAAGTAACACATTAATTCATAAGACAAGTAGGAGTCAAAAACTCCAACACTCCCCCTTAACAAGTACTTGTCTTCTCCTCTTATTTTGTTGGCACTCTTGATCAACAAAGTCTATATTTAGTCCAACCTGGCACTTAATGCATCTCATACCTCACTCATGTAGACATCATCAAGCTATAAAAGTCTACATAAAGGAACAACCATCCACCAAAATACATGGGTACCTAACCGTTGTAAGTGTCACTCTAGTAGGGTGTCCTTTAGGGACATGGTTCATCACAACTCCTTAATGAGCTTCCCCTAAATGTACAAAATACTTCAAATTTCTAGGCCTAGAATAGTCAACTAGCACATAGGTAACTCCTTATGTTAAGAACCCATTAACATATTTATTAACCTATAGTGAACAAGTTATCTAATCATAAGAGACACTGGGAAAAAGGACATCCATGTTTATCCAATTCTTACAATGATATTCCCTTTACATATTACATATATAGGTACAAGTACATACCATGTACATACTCCAATTCATGGAGAATACAAGGACAATCTTTTTCTTAGAATGTGAGCTAATTTTTTTAGAATGCGAGCTAATTTTCTTTGCATATTTTCTCTATTCAATTAACAACAAAAACATAATACAAAGGGATATCACATGCAAATATCTAGCCAAACATGATCAAATAGGATGGGGAGGGCTTAACCTACACTGTTAAGTGGTGTTGGAACACTATATGGGAAATAGACAAATGACAGAGCATCACAGGATGACACAATTTTGGTTTTGATTTGGGTAGTAAACAATAAGGATAAGACATAATAGAAATTAACTACTCCCACTCACCCTCCTTCCAATCCAACTAGTTTTAGCTTAGTTATTGTGAACATGAATGTGGGGTTATTTTGCAATTTTTGGGTTGGTTGTAGGTGGGAACAATAGGAGGTGGAACATAGTTGGATTCACATGTTGCTTGATTAAATATGTTCAAAGTGAAAGGAGTGAATGTGGAATACCCTATAGTGAATTCTCAAAGGTTGGCGGGAATTGGGTCAGGAGCGGTTTTGGCAGGAGAGTTATCTCTCTTATTTTCTTTGTCTACATGCCAACTGGTGAAGAGCCATATGAAGTTCAAGCAAAGAAGACAAAACAACAACCACAACTTCATCAATGACTTTATTTATTCATAGTTGGGATCCACACACCCCAACCCAACAAAGTCATGGAAAACATATTTCACTCAATTATTTTTCATTTCATTTCAAGGTGGTTTTTTTATTGAAGTAAAGAAGGACAATGATATGTAAAATTACTTTAATAATTGTTATATAGAATGTGTTGGTTACACAGATTTACATGAATAATACCTCCTAGGAAAGAGGTTAAACTGCAATAGGGGGTAGTATATTATCCCATGTTTGGGACTAAATGTAGATGCTACTAGAAAGAAAATGGCCCTACTAGAGGTAGTCACAATGATGACCACAAGGGACACTTCATTTCTTACGAATACTATATAGGCTGAAATTGTCTTTTAGTCTTGAAGTAATAAATAATTGTTTTTCCTGATTGGCTAAGAGTTCATCTTCCTTAGACGTAAGGAAACAGATTAATGACCCAAAACCTAAAGGCCTCCTACATGAGTGCAAGTATTCCCCCTTACAAACCACCATTAGGCCATTTCAAGTGTTGTGTTTTTTCTTAAATAGTAATGATGAGTTATCCCTACATTCGTGGATAAAAACCAATGATGATAGTCGTTATTGTCGATTGACAATTGAATTATGATAGGTTTTACATTATAGAGGATTTAGAGAAGCATGATGTGTATAACTTCGGGGTGGTGGTATTGGAAATGATAAGAGAACACAAACCATATTTTGAATTGCTAACTTATGGAACACTACATATGCATGGTTGTTTCACAAAAGGCACTTCTCTAAGGTAAGGAATTATTCATGGAAAAAATGAAGACAATGAAAATTTGTTCAATAATTTAAATCCTTTCGTTGTGAGTTCATGTGTCAACTGCATTTCACAAACCAATTGTCTCTACTACTTTTGACAAATTAAAAATTCGAACAGTTATACAATTACAATCAAGAAAGTCATTTTGGTCCTTTGCTTCTTTCAACATTCCTCATTGAAAAAGGTCTCATGAACAAAAAATTAGGGCCTAAAATGTGGCTCAAATATGACTTTATTAAATAGTTCAACTCCAAGCCCCAAAACAACGTTCAATTGTCTGTGTCTTAAATATTCTATATGAAATTTTGTGGATTGATTGATCACAATTAGAAATCCTATAGGGAGTGTCATTCAAATTATATGTATAATTTTTGGACATTAAATCATCAATCCAAGAGTCTGTAAACTTAGAGATGCAAGAAAAATATATGTAGGATAAGAGCCTATCCTATCCTATCTAAAAAGCATTCAGAATTTAAGTCTAGGAGATATGTGTTAACTGGGGTGTCAACAAAGAGCCCCTTCACTATAGGTTACAATCTTTTGCGATGACTTAACAAAGCGTCCATGGAACCTCGAATAGTTCAATGTGTATCCTTGCCCTTTAATAAGTGATCTTGCTTCTACCAAACAACCAATGTAACATATATGAAAGACTATATATGAAACATGTTGATCATTGGGGTGTCTTTCTGCACCATGCCAAATAGTATCAAGGGCTTCTCCAAGGGCACCAATCCCAATATTTCACCTCCTATAATGGTCAAGAATTCAAGGGATTGGAAAGAGGAATTTCACTCATGAACTATGGCCTTTAGTGGAAGATCAAATCTCTGCAAAGATCCACACAACATAAATTGAAAGCAAATGAATATAAATGAAATCAAATGTAGAAATGAAACACACCACACTTCATCCATCATTGAATATTTCTTACTCTATATCCACCATGGTTGTAAATCAGGTTGTGTTCAAATTGAACTTTTATACAACGGTGCTTTGTTTGGTATATAGAGAATCTAATGAATGAATATTAAAAAGAGAAATGAAATCAAAGGAAAATATGAAACACACCATACTTGCATAAAGGAAGAGACTACCATGATCTGTTTGGAGTGAGCTAAATTCTCCCAAGAACAAGTTAGCAAACTACTCTACACCATCATAAACTATATCAAATCATAAAACACAATAAAACTATAAACTTACAATCCATACAGAAGAAATTCTTAAGATGTTTTATTCACTCCATCATAGTTGGACATATTTTCCAAGAGTCCTCCCCTTCGAATGGATGAGGCACTCTTGTTTATACATAATTTACTTTGAGAATAAGATAAGCACTAATTAATTTAGATCCACAATTCTCTCATGTGGTTACAACAATTTACCAGTATTTAGAAAGTCAACAATATCTCCAAAATATTTGAGATATTTGATAACTAATCTCATCCAAAACTTCATGATTCTTATCTATCCAAGATACTTGAACGAACATCCAAATCCTCATCAAATCTTCAATAGTTGGAGAGTAAATTCAAATTTGGAGCTAGGTGGTAAAAATAAGTATCATTAGAAACTCCAAATATACCTATAAACATCTCCAAACTCACTCAATTTTCAAGGTTAAGTTAGAACATGTTCTTTTTCTAATATTTAATCATAAATTCTCTTAAAATACTAAAATAAATGCATTGTAAAACATATTGAACCTAAACCCACATAAAGCATAAAAATGGACGTATTACAAGGTTACATGAAGTAGGAAATGATTAAAAGTCAAGGAAAGGTTGTGACATAATAGTAGAAATGATGGAAATTTGGTGATTCAATGTCTCCTCCCAATTGAACATGTTTCATGTCCTCATGAAACCTTTCATACGATTCTCCTAAACTGTGTGATGGGGTCTTGTTTTTGTGAAAATTATTGGAGTGGTAGTTGAGCTACTTATGGTTGGTTCTTGTGTGGAAGCCACAAGTTTTGCAAGTGTTGGTTATTGTGTGGCAACACTTAAATTTGAGTTTGAGCTTCATTTGAGATTCTTGTGTGGCAACCACAAGTCTGTGAGTGTTGGTTCTTGTGTGGAAACACCTACTTCTTAGACTTAACCTATTTTTTGTTGCAAAAAATAATCTTTCCCATTTTGCAAAAATATCATAAACTTGAAAATTCAATCATGCATTCAAAATGATGACCCAATATTTTGTGCACCAACCAAATATCTTGTTCCCTGACCCATAATAAATTTTCAACCAAATCTTTGGTTCAATAGGTACCAAATCATCTTATAAAGTATGCACAAAAAAACCCATATGACGGATTTTTGTTTAAGGTTGCACTAGTATGCAAACGAACAAATGGTTACCGGATCTCCAAAGGGTTACAAGATGTCTTGAAAAAATATTGTTCATTCACTTTCTCATGATTTATCAACCGGATTTGGTGAAATTTTGTGGAGTTGTTGGTATTACATCTATGCTTGTGTCCACCAAAAATCTACAGATGCATGAATCTTGAGAAAAATGCAAAATGGTTGTAGGTGATGGAGGTTGATTTATCACAAAATGTAAATCAATTTGAGCTAAAATTTTCTATGTTTATTCCCCTTACCTTGATTCATTTATGTTCCAAATTTCATAGCAATCCGATGTACGGTTTGCAAGATACAAACAAATCAATTTCTGCGTTTTAAAAAAAAATCAATGCATTGGAAATTGCATTTTTTTTGTGTTTAACTTTATTTGTTGATGTTCCATTCATAGTTATTTCAAGCTTGAAATTTGATCACATATGTCTTTCTTTGCATTCTAGTTTGCTTGACAATGGCTTGTGGAAGCATGTGACTAGACTTAATAGCACTTAGAATTAAATCATTTCCTGCACTTTATGACAATTGTAACTGCATTGCAATGTGCCAGAGGACAGGATGCAACAAAGAAAAGGGATAGAATATAAATATTATCTTGATGAACATCCCTCCAAATATTTCATGAAACACTCTTATTCTTGTGATAACACTAATAACCACTTCAACAATTTTTACTATGGAAACTTCTATGGTACATGGGCTCAAAAGACAACTTACCATATCACCTTTAATCATTCCATAACCCATGGCTCTATCATCAATGAGTAACCATGAAGGAGGATTTTCTTGACACCATATTGTGCATGAAATCACTGCCAGATATCAAAATTATTGACACCAATATCGTTGTCCTATCCTTTTTGTTTGTCTGTTATTTTCTTTCCACAAACCTATGCACAAAAATGTATGCCACAAGCTCATTTTAAAGCCAAATTGAGTGGTTCAAAGTGGAGGCAGTGTATTTTATTGTTCCCTATATTAATGCAACTCCAAATTTTAATTTTTATGAAAAAAAAGGTACAGTTGTGAAAAAACATTGAATTCTAGTTTTTCTTCACACAACAGTAAAAAAACATAAAAATGTCTTAAAATTGTGGTCACAAAACCTGCCTTGTACATTTTCAATGAATTTTTCCCTCCCTTAACTCAAATGTCTATATGGGGCACAAAACCCATGTCTCAAAATTTCTTAATTTGGCTTCGGGTGTTTGCAAATGATGTGCAAAAAGTGCCCTCGAAGCAGATTTGACTGTTTTAAATTGTCAAGTTTGACTTTTGGTTTGACAATGTTCCTTAGAGAAACTAGTTTGAATTTTTTGGGATCCAATAGGTTACAAGCATGTCTTAGGTACATAGAACAACCTCCAAGTGGTAGATTTGAATTTGGGGAAGTGCAAGTATGCAAACCAATGAATGTGTTACAAGATCTGCATTGTTGTTACATGATTGCATTGTGGTTACAGGATCTACATTGAAAATGACCAAGTTTTGATGACATCAATGATTGAAATATCTCAAATTTGTTTAAGCATCGCCATAGTATCTAAATCATCCCTCAACCACTGTATTTTGGAGTTGTTCTCATATGCAAACCAATGAAGGGTTTCAGGAAATCAATGAAGATATTTACAAGAAAAACAATATGCATATGGGAGAAAAATGTTGATCACCATCGTATGAAGGTATGAGGTATGTGATATGGGATCAAAACATGGTATAGGAGTATGGGATCACAAGGCATGAATGTCTCTCCCCCAACTAAAGGTTGTTTTCATCCTCGGAAAATAGGAAAAAGTAGGAAAGGGCATATGAAAGTGGCGAGGAAAGCATAAGGGGCATGAAGAATTTCCAAAATATACTTCTTCTAGCATCAAGGATTTTTTCATTAAAGATTAGAAAAAAAACATACCTGCACCTACCTGAGAAGTCCATGGGTTATGCATCTGAGAGATCTTGTGATAATGGAGGAATATTCTAGCTACTATTACTAGACCATGGATCTGAAGTAAAACAATCTAATTTGAATCATGTTGCTTTATTCATCTTGACTAGAGAAATAAAGGGTAAGATATGGAACTGGAACTGCTGTGCCTTCTTATTGTTGGAACTAATTTACTGGAGTTGAACTTTTTATATAAAAAATCTGGAAGCTGCAAACTGTTGTTAGTGATATGAAACCATAAAGTCTTCAGTTGTATCCACACATGTGGTACAATTCTAACCATGTGAATGAATGTGTCGAATTCGAACATGGGAAGAATTCGTTGGATTACCGATCATTAGCGGGATATCGTTAACCAACACAAGACAACTCATCGTTAATGAAAATAAGTGTCAAGGTACCATAGTACATTCTAACAGGTACAAATGAATGTACTAAAGTCAATTCCCCTATAGAATCTGACAATCAGAGGACATTAATGGATTCCAATTGTACATCGCCAGCGAGGGAGTCTGGCATTGATGGATGCAAGCCCCAAGGTACTATAATAAATCTCTAATCTTGATCCTAGATAAGGTGTTGGTGTCGATGGGAAATTATTTGTTGGAAGGAGGGGCTTAAGAAATCCCACATCATCCAACACAAGCATAGAAAAAAATGATTTGAAGAACCATAGATGAAAAATTTTCACTAACAATCAAGAATTTATTTGGCAAAAGGAAAGGAATAGTGAGGTAACTCAGTATGCAAGTGAGTTGAGAGACTTTATTCATGGGTTAGGGGTGGATGAAACATGAAAGCATGGTAAGTTTGTGAAGGGAAAATGGGTTGAATTCATGATCTGGTAGTAGTAGTAAGATGAAAAGTTTAAGATCTTCTACATAAGAAAATGGAATTTCGAACTATAACATGGGTGTATTGTTAAGCTTGGAAGAGGAAAATAAATGAGTATGTCATGACATAAGGGGATTTCAGAAGACTTCGTTTGGTAGTACTGATATGGTGGATGTGACTGAGCATAGTATGAGTTTGACCTCTCTTTGATACTAGTATACACTTGGTATTATTTTGATGTGGATGTCTGGATGACATGCCCTTCTCAAAAAAAATTGATCTTGAATATCACGTGTGGATAGATTGATCTTCTTGATCCTCCGAGACCTACAAAAAACAAGCACTTTATTGCAATAAAACATGAGATCATGGAAGAAGAGAGGTGTGTGGGTTGTTTTCATCCAGAACATATGAAAATAAATTGACAATTAGTGCTTATGAAACAAATCCAAGGAAGAGAAATAAAAAAATGCACTTTTTACCTACTAAGGAATGGTGGCCAGCGAAGACCTCCCAATGGTACTTGGTTGATAATTTATTTTTTTGACATCTGATTCGAGTGATTCCAAATCCAAATGAAAGAATATTCATAGGGATTTCTCCAGTAGAAACAAGTTTTTAAAATTCCATGAGATGATATGCCAAATATGCTTAGGAACAACCTGCATAACAATTTTTTTTTTGAATTTCTGCATAGACCAACAATCACTATTTTTATCATAAATTTTCCGTTAAAGGTCAGATTAAAGAAATTCCAATTGAAGATTAAATTATATTCATGTAGGTGTCTTCGATAGAAACCAATTTTGAATACAATAAGATTTTATGGCTCTAATATGCCAAGGGACAACCTAGGAAACATAGTTTTAGGAATGCGGATTTATGATAGTCAGTTAGTATTTTGGGAATAAATTTCTCATATGATATCAAAATTGAGTGATTCAATTTTTTGTTAAACTATATTCATAGGAAACTACACCATAGAAACTGGTTTTAAATATCTATCTCTTTAGGCATTCAAAAAGTGGTTGTCCTAACTATGTTTATGAGCTTCCTACTCTACATCCAATCAATGTTTTGGTCATAACTTTTTCTTTTGAGACCCAAATTGAGTTATTCAAATTGGGCTATAAACTATATTTC
The DNA here is from genome assembly GCA_032191745.1 of Picea mariana. Classification (NCBI taxonomy): domain Eukaryota; kingdom Viridiplantae; phylum Streptophyta; class Pinopsida; order Pinales; family Pinaceae; genus Picea; species Picea mariana. The sequence goes on from JASDQU010681529.1 coordinate 47,631, forward strand.
AAGGGATAGCTCCCTTAGAATTAGCATTGAAAAATTATCAATTTTTGTCCCTCAAATCTTGATTGTCCCAACTTTGTTTTTAAGAGGTTTCCAATGTCAATTTACTACAAAAATAAAATAAAAAATGACCATTTTTGTCCTAAAATGTGATCTAGGTATGTGGGATTCTTGTTGAGTGTGTCTATGATGACGTTATGAGCTTATCCCCACAAAAATAGCCAATACCCACATTATAAATCTTAAACATGTCTTTTAGAAAATTTATGGTATGTTGATGAATTTATAACAAATAGTCACTCTATTATGAAAATTTGGACAAGAATTTTGCCTACATTGGATTGTCCTTTGGAAAGCTCCTATCCTTCCTTGAAATATTCCTCTAGATGCATCCCTTCTCCTTATATACCCTCCTTCCAATGTGTTAGTGGATGGAGTGGTTCTTACTGCACCACGAGTGAAAAGATTGAAATGATATATCAAGAAATCTCTCTAATTCGATTTATACAATGCTAACTAAACTCACTTGTTAGCTCTTCACAAATGAAACTCACTTGGATAAAAGGAAAAAAAAATATTTAAGAAAATTGAAACAATAAGACTTTAGAGAAACTCACTAAACTGAATGCCTTTAGCTAGAACTCTTTCATAAATTATTAAGTAAGGGTGTCTTTGTGTTTTACCGCTTCTCCTCCCCCAAGTTGTAATTATAGCTAAATCACACTAAACAGGAAACAACCTACCTATGCTCTAATCCCTTCAGCACCTCCCTAACAATAATGCCAAAAATTTCGGTCAAATAATATGTATAATTTCTAGACATTAAATCATCAATCTGAGAGTCCGTAAACTTAGAGGTGCAAACAAAATATATGCAGGATCAGAGCCTATTCTATCCTATCTAAAAATCATTCTTAATTTACATCTAGGATATGTGTGTAACTAGGGTGTCAACACAGAGCCCCTTCACTATAGGTTATAATTTTTCGTGATGACTTAATAAAGAATTCATACAACCTCGAAGAGATTCAATGTATATCCATGCCCTTCAGTAACCGATCTCACTTCTACAAAATAACCAATGTAAATGCAAGAGAGAAAGGAAATCTATGAAACATGGTGATCATTGGGGTGTCTTTCTGCACTAGGCCAAATAGTAGCAAGGCTTGTCCAAGGAAACCAATCCCAATATTTCACCTACTCTAATGGTCGAGAATTCAAAGGATTCGAAAGAGGAATTTCACTCATGAACTATGGCCTTTAGTGGAAGATCTAACTTCTGCAAGGATCCACACAACATAAATTGAAAGCAAGTGAAGATAAATGAAATCAAATGCAGAAATGAAACACACCATACTTCATCAATCATTGAATATTTCTTAATCTATATCCACCATGGTTGTAAATCAAGTTGTATTCAATTTGATATTTTCTATAACAGTGTTATGTTTGGTATATAGAGAATCCAATAAATGAATATTAAAAAGAGAAATGAAATCAAAGGAAAACATGAAACACACCATACTTTCATAAAGGAAAAGAATACCATGATCTATTTGTAGTGAGCTCAATTCTCCCAAGAACAAGGTAACAAACTAATCTACAACATCATAAACTATATCAAATCATAAAACACAATGAAACTATAAACTTACAATCCATATGGAAGAAATTCTCAAGATGTTTTTTTCACTGCATGATAGTTGGACATATGCTCCAAGAGTCCTCCCCTAGGAATGGAGGATGCATTCTTATTTATACATAATTTACTTTGAGAATAAGATAAACACTAATTAATTCAGATCCGAAATTCTCTCATGTGGTTACAACCATTTGATAGTATTTAGAAAGTTAACAATATCTCCAAAATCTTTGAGATATTTGATAACTAATCTCATCAAAAACTTCATGATTCTTCTCTATCCAAGATACTTGAATGAACATTTCAAATCCTCATCAAATCTTTAATGGTTGGAGAGGAAATTCAAATTTGGAGCTAGGTAGTAAAAATAAGCATCGTTGGAAACTCCAAATATACTTGTAAACACCACCAAACTCACCCACCTTTCAATGTTAAGTGAGAACATGTTATTTTTCTAATGTCTAATCATAAATTCACTTAAAATACTAAAATAAATGCATTGGAAAACATCTTGAACCTAAACACACATAAAGCATGAAATGGATTTAATACAAGGTTACAGGAAGCAAGAAATGATTAAAAGTCAAGGAAAGGTTGCGAAATAATGGTAAAAATGATGGCAATTTGGTGACTCAACAGGGAGAGCTCAAGAATTATGGTGCTTTGATTGTCATCTCCACTGGTAGGTTTTTCCTCATCCTATCTTCAGTAAATTTCGTATGCATTGTCGATAGAACTCCAATCTTGAGAGCTTGGCAATGGGAGTCAATGAGTCATCACCAATGCAAATTGTTGGGGTGATGACCCTCTCATGCACTTTGAAATATGAATCTCATCTAAATCGATGATTTCTAGCATCCGATTGAATTGTATTGGTTACCCATGAAAATTGTAGATTTTAACCTTGTACAATATTTACTACAAACATAATTTCAGTAAAATAATAGAAAAGATACAATGGCAAATACAAACATTACGCAAATATTTTTCCCCTCGAAACCCAAACCAGGAAAACCAACATATTTTATATTCATTCATAGTGATACATTGTTTATAATACAATATACATATAGGATTTAACGGCATCCAAAACCCTAACCCAATGTCCTAGATTAATCAACAACCCTAATTCCTTAACCAGAAATAGAAAACCATTGGCAAAAAAGCATGTGCTGAAAAACCACCTAAATATTTGACATGTTTCTTGAGGCAGAAAAACAAATTTCAGGGGCGTTTCCCCAAAACCCCTACACCCTCCTGCCCGGCCGACGCTATGTAGACACTACTACTCGTGCAAAGAATATAACACATACCCAACATTCTCCCACTTGTTTTTTTCTTTGCATACAGGGGGTTACAGGGTTACATAGTCAACAATCCAGGGAAATAATGCCCATGGATCCTCTACACCAAGAGAAATTCTTAGTGCTCACATATTTTGTTAATGAATATGCAACATTCTTCAATGTGTCCACCTTCATCAGCAATACTTTCTTTTCTTTAATCATGTCTCTCACAAAGTAATATTGAATATCAATATGCTTTGTCTTTTAATGATAAGTCGGGTTCTTAGCCAGAAAATTTGCACTTTGACTATCACAATCTATCCTCACAGCTTGTTGTATGAACCCAATACCTAAACACAATATTTGTAACCATACTGCTTCCTTACTTGCATGAGTGGTTGCCATGTATTCAACTTATGTAGTTGAAAGTGCCATTACAGCCTGTATTTTGCTCATCCAACTTATTGCTCCTCCAAACAGGTTAAACACATACCCACTTGTAGATCTCTTACAATCCAGATCTCCATCCTACTCTACATCCACAAAGACATGTATATCCGCCACTCTTTCCAATCCCGGCCTTCCTTTGTAGCACAATCCATAGCTAGCAGTTCCACGCAAATACCTAAAAACAATTTTTATTGTTGTCCAATGCTCCTTCCCTAGTTTTAAAATATGCCTGCACAAAACTCCCACTACATGTGCAATGTCTGGTCTAGTATAGACCATTGCATACATCAAACTGCCAACTGCACTCGCATATGGAACACGAGACATGTCCTCCTCTTCTTCATGTGTCTTGGGACACTGATCCAGAGATAACTTTACCCCAACGAGAATAGGAACCTTGACCAGTTTACATTCCTGCATATTAAACCTCTGCAATATTGTCTCGACATGTTTTTTCTGATTTAACAAGAGTTTCCTCTTTTTCCGATCTCTTTTAATTTCCATTCCCAAAATAAAATTTGAAGCACTGAGATCCTTCATGTCAAATTTAGAAGAAAACTGAGTTTTCACATCCTAGATAATCTCCTTGTTGTTTCCTATCAGCAACATGTCATCCACATACAAGACCAAATAAATCAAATGATTACCAATTAATTTAAAATACATACAGTGATCCTCTTTGCTTCTTGTGAAGCCAATTCCCAGCATATAAGTATCAAATTTTTGGTACCACATCCTTGGTGATTGTTTTAAACCATATAGGGACTTTTTCAGCTTGCATACCAACTCCTTCTTTTCCTTCACAACATAACCTTCTGGTTGCTTCATATATATTTCTTCTTCCATATACCCATGTAGGAATGTGGTCTTCGCATCCATCTATTCTACTTCAAAATCAAATGCAGCAGCAACAGATAACAGAAATCTTATAGAGGTTAACTTGGCAACAAAAGAAAAAATATCACCAAAATCAATTCTCTCAACCTGGAAATAACCCTTTGCTACTAACCGATCTTTGTATTTCTCCACTTTTCCTTCTACATTCAACTTATTTTTAAATACCCATTTCTTGCCAATGGGATTTATTCTAGTAGGCAACTCCACTAGATCCCAAGCCTCATTCTTATCCAAAAATGCCATTTCTTCGTCCATGGACCTTTTCCATAGATTTCCATCCTCTGAATCCATTGCCTCCATGATAGTTCTAGGATCATCATCAATAATAGACAAAGCAAAATTTGAACAGAAATCAGATGGAGTATACCTTTCTGGTAGCCTTCTTTCTCAAACTGATCTCCTCAATACTGGAGTATAAGGATCTTCTTCTTCTTATTCTTGTTCTTCTATAGAGTCTGATTCATCATCCTTTAAATCAAACTCCATTTTCTCTGGTTCTTCCTTACTTGGTAGGATTTTTTTCTTAACAACATCCTTCATTTCTCTAAATACCACATCTCGGCTATATACTACCTTCTTAGTTTATGGGTTCCAAAGATTATAAACTTTGAGACCATCTTTATATCCAATAAAGATACACTTTTCATCCTTCTTATCTAGATTACTCTTGTTTTCCTTTGGAACATGAACATATGCATCACAGCCAAATACCTTGAGATGTGTGAGAGAAGGTTCCTTACTAGTCCATACCTCTTGTGGAGTCTTGTCATCCAATGTTGATGAGGGTGATCTGTTAACCAGGTAACATGTAGTACCCACTGCCTCTGCTCAGAATTCTTTCCCTAACCCGACACCACTGAGCATGCACCTTGCTTTTTCCATCAGCATCTTGTTCAGCCTTTCTGCAACTCCATCTGTTGAGGTGTATATGGAGTAGTATTATGCCTTTATATACCACACTTCTTACAGAATTATTCAAATTCATTCCCACAGAAATCTCTGCCATTATCTGTCCTCTGCACCTTGATTCTTTTCTATGTTTGATTCTCAACAAGAGCCTTAAACTTTTCAAACCTGTCAAATACTTTGGATTTATTCCTGAGGAAATATATCCAAGTATTCCTCAATAATTCATCTATAAATGAGACATAGTACATATATTTTCCCAATGATGGGACTAACACAGGTCCAAAAACATCACTGTGAACTAGCTGTAAAATTCCTTCTGCCCTCGTTGCACCAGAGGGGAATCTTACCCGATTATGCTTCCCATATAGACAATGTTCACAGAAATCAAAATCTAGAGATCAGTTAGACATACCTTCAACCATACTTTTACCGTGTAGTAGTCGAAGACCCTTCTCTCCGGTATGCCCCAGTCTTTGATGCCACATCGTAACCTTTTTTCCAGAGACTGTAGGAGTTCTTTCTTCTTCAACTCCAATATTAGGAACAATGAAACTATTACACCCATCACTAATAGTTCTTCCTTGTAACTTATACAAAGTCCCAAATCGAACTCCCTTCAGCAACACCATTACTCCTTCAACCATCCTACAGGTTTCCTTTTCAAATATTGTTTTTACCCCTACATCGTCCATTTTTCTTACATAAATCAAATTTATGGCCAAACCTAGGATGTGCAGAACACCAATAAGTGTTCTAATCCTTCCATCTATGAGCCTCAACTTGAATTTTCCTCATCCTATGATTCTGGTTGTCGAATCATCACCTAAGAAAACATTACTTCCATCATACCTTTCATATTCGCAGAACCACTCCCTGTGGGGAGTCATATGAAAGGATGCACAAGATTCAACCAACCATGCCTTATGATCTACATGTGTGCTTGAAGAATCCAAGTACAAATCCCCTCCTTCTTCCTTGGAGGTCTTTTCTTTTATAGAAGGAGATTCTTCAAATCCCTTCTTTTTCTCAACTTTGGATCTACACTGCTTCTTGTAGTGTCCTTCTTTTCCACATCTTGAGCATACCTTTACAAACTTTCTAGGAGATTTAGATCTACCCTTAGACTTAGATCTCCCTCTTGAGAACTTAGATGTATTTCTTTCCTGGGAACGTTCTCTTGCAAATAATGTGTCTGTGTTATGTCCTTCCATATTCTTCCGTATCATCTCCCCTAACAACAAGGATGAGACCACTTCATCAAAATTCAAGGTAGTTGTATTACTACCTATGGCCACAACCAGACTATCCCATGAGTCTGGTAAAGAACACAGTAAAATGATACATTTATCTTCATCTGAAATTTTAATCTCAACAGATACTAACTGACTTACCATAGTATTGAAGGCATTCAAATGATCTTCCATCGAGTCTCCATCTCTCATCCTCAGGTTATACAACTTCTTTCTCAGGAATAGTTTATTTACTAGGGACTTAGATTGATACAACTTGCCCAACATTTCCCATAAATCCTTGGTTGTAGCTTCCTCTCACACATTCAGTAATACTAAATTGGAGAGACATAGTCGGATTATGCTCTTCGCCTTCCGATCCAACTTTTTCCAGTCATCTGTTGAAGTTCTTGTAGGTACAGTACCTGGATCTACTGGGATCCATTGATCTCTTTCCACCAACAGATCTTCCATCTTAAGCTTCCACAACTCAAAACTTTGCCCATTAAACTTCTCGATCTCCATCTTCAAATTGATTGCCATTTATTTTCACCTAAAAAATCAATACCACAGATCTCCCACTATAGCAAGGCTTATCATAGTCCCGAGCCAAACGCTTGACCACAAAGGCATCCCCCTAAAGCCAACAAAGCTCTCATACCAAATGTAGATTTTAACCTTGTACAATATTTACTACAAATAGATTTTCAGTAAAAGAATGGAAAAGATACAATGGCAAATACAAACATTACGCAGAGATTTTTCCCCTCGAAACCCAAACTGGGAAAACCAACATATTCTATATTCATTCATAGTGATACATTGTTTACAATACAATATACATGTATGAGCCAACGACATCCAAAACCCTAACCCAATGACCTGGATTAGTCAACAACCCTAATTGAACCTTAACCAGAAATAAAAAACCATCGGCAAAAAACCATGTGTCGAAAAACTACATAAATATGTGACACGTTTCTTGAGGCAGTTTTTTTTTTCGGGGGCGTTGCCCCCAAATCCCCGCACGGGGGGCTTCACCCCCTTTAACCCCCCTGCGTGCCCGATGCAACACAGACACTACTACTCGTGCAAAGAATATAACACATACCCATCAAAAATGTCCCGATACATAACAATGACCCTCCATTTCCCCCAATTCCAATAGTCTTTAGAAGATTCTCTTTATATATCACCACTGCATTGTTTTTGAAACCTCCATTAGAAACAACAAATGGCATTGATAATTTTTTTCATCTATTTAGAGCCTCTCAAACACTGACATGTGTCATTTGATGTTTGGTTTATGTTATGTCATGCAAAACACCATGTGTCATTTATTGATTGGTCTATGTTCCATCCTACAACATACCCCCTGATCAGGGGATCAAATTTTGCTCAAAAATTCAAAGTGCTCAGAATCGCTTCAAATCGAACGAGAGAGTAGGCCTTGTCATTGTGAACCCAACGTAGCTCATTTGGGTTCAAACGGACACCGGGAGAGAGAGATATCGCGTTCTGTTCAAAATGGCAAACAGGCAAAAAAGGGATGCTGACTGTACAGTCCGTACGGATGATGACGTGGCAGGCCGTACGGATGATGTGGCAGAAAATTATTGGACAGTTGGTATGTGACGTGTTTGTTGGCAATGAATGGGATGGCGACACGTGGCCCAATCAAAGGCCGCCACGTGTCACTTGTTGGTTGGTTAAAACCTTTACACTCAGCAGGAGTCGACCCCGTGACCTCCGGACAGGGTAAAGCTTTGGGAAAGGCCACCCAACCAGTGCGCCCACACTTGTTCCTTGTTATATATATGTATTGCATTGTATTTAACATTGTTTAAATGTATGTGGGGGCGTGGACTGGGCCAGGGCTAAGCATCGGCCTGTGGTCATGTGTTGTATTGTATGCGACCAGAGCTACGGCCGCTACCACCGTAACCATGTTATAACCATTTAATATATGCACAGTTTGGTATACCATGTGACCACTATATATATATATGCACGTGGGTTAACATTATGGTTATCAAATGGTTGTTTAAACTTAAGCCCTGTTGTGTTGGCGCGCGGTCATGTGACTGCCATGTGCCCACGGGCCTTGGTAGTTAGGGCCAGCATGTAACGGTTCAACAGTTTGGACCGATTGTGCAGTTGCGCCCGATTCCAAGTTTTTACGCTTTAAATTGCGTGTGGGCTAGGTTGAGCCAGAAGAGGTGCATTTTGTAGATGCAGAGACAGCAAGCTTGAAGGGGAGACTTCCAGGAAGCCTATCTACTTCATTTTTTGGCCAAACGAGGTGCCGAAAAAGCCTAGCTAGGGGTTTTTGGACGTTCTGAAGCCATTGGAGCAGCCTATTTGGCATTTTGAGCATTGTAAAGCACATTTTTTAGCACTTTGAGAAAATAATACAAATGATCCATTGGAAGCTGGACCAGGAGATGTAGCCCAAGAGAGAGGTGAACTCCTTTATCATTTGCTGTGTTATGTGTTTTTTGTTCATTGATTATGCTGCTGTTTATATGCATCTTGAATGAGTAAATCCTATTAAAGTTGTGTTGCAAAGTTGATCCATTTTCTTTTAACACATAAATTTAACTTGCAAATATTTTCAAGAAATACAAGTCTTCTTCATTTTTAGATCAAGTTGGTATCAGAGCATAGGTTTTTGAAGACTTGATTATTTTCAAGTGTTTTGTTTTCTGATGCTCACAAGGTTGAAACTCACAAGAGGAGAAGGTCAACTTGTAGAGCCAAGTTCTCATCCTTCAAGGAGAAAACATATACCATCACCGCAAGTTTCAAGGAGGCATTCACCAAGTATGGCTCATGAAGAGAGTCATGAACATGTTCCTGCAGAAG
>JASDQU010681530.1:0-15954 GCA_032191745.1 Picea mariana
GGTATGTCACCATTAATGACATTCTGCAGCTGAGGTTATCCATCCCAAAATCATTTTTATCCCATTATAAGTGCCAATGTTATTTTGAAGCAAACAAAAGGTTTCATCATTACAAATTCCAACTTGTCATTTCCAGGCCAGATTTATGGCATGCGAGCTGTCTATGTAGGCTCCCTTTTGCAATTGTAAATCAGAAATTGGTTTCACATTTTTAAATCCGTCCCAATACATCTTTACCATCCTACAACAATACATTTTCTCCATTTTTAGTAATACAAGGAGAACCATTATTCCACATCACCTACAATAGATATTTTGGTGAAGCTATAGGTTTGAAATTGTGTTCCCATTACTCCAAAAGATTGTGAATTGAATGACATGATGTGATCTTGTAGTGAAAGAGATTGTAAGCCTCAATGGAGACTTTTTAAGCTTGTCAACATTAGTCTACTTCTGCAGTTAAACATAAAGCCACTCCAATTGTCGTTGTGTGCTTGTAACTTCACCAAAATTATTGCAGTTGCAAGGCTTTTGACTTCTTATTTCAGAACCAAATCATAGGCCATGTCTATGCTTTACTTATGGCATATGCTCTGTCATATTATACAGAACTGAGTTAATAGTATACATTTAAAATTTTTGGCGTGAACCCTCCAAATCAGTGATTTGAACGTTTGAAAATTGTGATTATGAATTTATGACAGGATTGACCTCAATCATACACAAACAAAAGCATGATTGCTCTATGACAAGAGATGTAGTGTTAATTATTTTGCACTAGTTTGGTTTCTGTTCCATCATTCCCATCGCTCCCATCGCATCAATCGCTGCCATAACCTGCTATTATTACCCTATCTTGAGCCGGATTATGATTTGGAACCACTATATTGGCCAAGGGCATGATTTCATGCTTTTATGAGCTTGATATTGGTCGAAGGAATGATTTCATTAACAAATTGAAAGCTCATTACCACAAATCCTGAGCATAAATTCTCTTACATCCACAGCCATTATCTCGACCTGGTCAATTAATCTACACTATTGGCCGATTTGACATATCTACAGGGTTACTGGTGATCGATTCCACATATTTCAAAGGTTACTGTTGATTGATTGCACCAAGGCATATTTCACAAGATTGTTGTAGAACAAAATCGAGATCCCATAGCATTATGGGCAGAATTATGAACCAAGCTGAGCCTGATAATGTTGATGCCCTGCTTGCTGATACATAAGCACTAGTCATCTTTTGTTGGGTGGTTTGATTTCTTCAGAAAATGATTGTTGAAATTTTGGTATGCTCGTTTAACCATAGACAATGTCACATCATTGTCACCCAACCACATGCATTCACATATGCCACCCCCGAGCACACTAACCTTAGAATAATTCCAGCAAACCTACTCCATAACCAACAGATAAACCCTAGTTGCTAACTACAACAACAACTCAAGACAAGTAGAGCACACAAGAGAGAGTCTCCATATCCACAGAACAAGTACCATACACAACTGCAGCCGCTGAAGCTGCACTACTCTCTCTCTAAAACTTGCGCCATACTTAGCAAGAATATCACCAAGAAAATCACGAAGAGAGAGACCAAGACCAAGACCAAGAGATGAATATAATATTCTAATATTATTTATTCTGCTAGGTCGACTTGTCTTCTAGGGTTTCCACACATATGCTTAATGGTTCACTTGCTTCCAGAATATTCTATTCTAAGTCATAGGATATACGTGGAAGTTAATACCTCCGACAGCTACCAAAACATCAACATTTCGCGCCACGAAACCTCCCACGGCTTCAACCCCAAGTAGCCTCCACAATCACCCCTTTTTAGTGGTTAAACAATAAAATAATTTAGTGCCTAATTATGCTATCCACACGATCCTTTGCCCTTTCTTGTCCCCAAGTTCCACAAAGTGGCGAAGGGAGGGAATACAGGGAAAATGGCGGGGCAATGTTTACTTACTTGCAAGAAATTGAAATTTCAACTACTAGCCATCACGATATTGCAAAGGTGGTAAAGCCACTCACATGCAAGGTGTGGGTCAAAGGTCTTGGTGATTTTCTTGGTGATATTCTTGCTAAGTATGGTGCAAGTTTGAGAGAGAGAGTAGTGCAGTTGCAACTGCTGCACTTGTGTATGGTACTTGTTCTGTGGATATGGAGACTCTCTCTCTTGTGCACTACCCTTGGAGAAGGAGCGCTCTACTTGTCTTGAGTTGTTGTTGTAGTTTGAAGCTAGGGTTTATCTGTTGGTTCTGGAGTAGGATTGTCGGAATTATTCTAAGTAAAGGTTAGTGTGCTCGAGGGTGGCATATGTGAATGGTATGGTTAAACGAGCATACCAAAATTTCAACAGTGATCCCCAATTAACGTTGGAGTTTGCAAAGTCATTTGAGGATGATCATGTTGAGGTCTGAGAGCTCAGGATTGAGATCATAGAGGCCTCGATTACCAGGGCAATTGTATTACGCAGAAATGGAGAAAGATGGTCCAAAAACATCAAGCTTCCACTAGGTAGCTGGAGCAAATTTTTAAGACCTCGAGTTCAAATTAAGGATTTCAGGAAAGGAGTATCAAGAGGATTGCTTATTTCACCCTGGAAAGAAGTGGCCCTTCATAGAAAAAATTCATAACCCATGAGGGAATATTCAACATGGTTTATTACTATTACATTAGACTTATGCTTCATTTGAAGAATCAACAACACATCAATCTTTCTTTCTTCCTTCTGAAAAACATCTCAAAGATGGCCACCATAGCCTAAAGAAGAGTAGAACTTGACAACAATATATACCATCATGTTTTGGTGAATATGATTATCTTAAGTGAGCTAAGAGAAAGAGGGTGGGATTGAAATATGTTCATGGAAGGTAGAGTCATCAACATAAATCCCAAAGCAAGGGTTTTATCACCCTCTATGCACCAAAGCCTCAATATATTGAATAAAGGAAAAGCCTCAACCACTAAAGATGCTATGAAAGGATCGGGATCAAGATCAAAATCGGAAAGTGATGAACTCCCTCCTAGAAAGACAAGAAGTATGACCCAAGCTGCCATTGCATTGAAGTCAACTCAACATAAGGAGGCTAGAACTCTGAACAAAAAAGGGAAGTCACCAATGCTTGAAGTTGTTGAATTGGGGTCAAATTCATGTGAGGAAAATTAAACCTTTTCACCTAAAGATAAAATAGATGAAGATGTTGATTTTCAAATGATAGAACTTGTGGAGACCAACATCCAAGAGGGAGTGACATAGGCATCATCCATCAAAGAAAGGTGCAAACAAAAAGGTAAACATAAAACGCTTCCAGCATGCAACTCTCAATTGCTAAGGAAACCTCCATATCTTAGATTGCTTCAAAACAATTGATAGGCTTCAATTGCAAAACTCAAAATTGAATCAAAAACTTGTTGAGGACAAGAAAGAGGTTTCCAATACAAATGTGCTTTTAAAAGCTATTGACTTTGAAACACCTTTAGTATCAGTTGAAGGTAACGACCATGAGATTGTTGGGGAAGATAAGCATGATGAAATGGAGAACAATGTGCATAAGGTTTTAGAGAAACATAGAAGTATAGAGGATTTTAGGGATTCCCAAGATATATCAATAGAACATCATGAAGAAGATCCTGTTGCAGAGCATGAGAATACTAGAGTGGAGCTCTTTGGATCAACATACATATGGTCAAATACTTGGTTTGGTGGTGTAATGTCCCTTTCCAAATTGGAGCTCCAGAGAGGAGGCTTAATGGTTTAAACAACCCTGTTAGAATATAGCCAGGGCCAGAAAGGGGTAAACAAGGTTACTAGAGGTCACTCCAGCCAAGGGTGTTATAATTTGAAAGTGACATTGAGCCAAAAGCGCTTTTAAGCCAACTTGACCTAAAAATAGAACAAGCGAGCTTAAAATAGAGTCAACAACGAATTAGGGTTTCAGTCAACTATAAGAGAAGGTAAAGCGACCTAATTCATAATTATGCATATTTTGACTTGTCATTGAGGAGAGAGGCACATCTCAGGAGAGATAGCTAAGTGGATTCCAGGAGGAATACACCAGTGGCTGATTTCAGTGTTGAGAGACACCCTAATCATCGGGGAGATCACACAGGTCTTCCATTAGTCTTCAGCATAAGTTTCACTGTAATATCTCTCGGTAGAACCCAATTGTAAATATAATATAAATGTACTTAAGCCGGTGAGCTGTTTTGACCTCAATTGGTAATGCACGTCATGTGGCATAGTGTGCGCATGAACTGCACAGTAAAATGATGTAATATGTACATTCCAGGATACCGCGTGCAGTAACTAAGGTGCGCACAGTATAGAGGACAATGAGCCTCGTGTATATGATATGTGTTATAGGCTGGTGATCCGGTTATTATAAGCTGGGATGCTTATGTTTTGGTATTAAGCCGGAATGCCTAGATGTCAAAGGCCAATGCGCCTACTTTGTACATGACTCATGATTAATATAAAAAACATCGTTGTGCGCAGACCGACCATGATAAAAGAGATGGGGGACTGAACTTCACCAGTTAGGGAAAGGGAGGGCCAAAAGTCAAGGGAATATTATATTAATATTTCCTAAAACATAAAGTATGGATACTTATTTTATCCTAAGTTCTAAAGTTGGGGACAAGTGGACCGAAGTAACTTCTGATATGACAAGTGTCAAGTTGGGGACATGCATTCATATAGTGGGGGAACTTAGCTCATTTGGTGACTTCTCACGAATACCTTACCAGCAGCACGACCACCATTATTCGCACAATGACTTCCACGAAGAGTTCACAGTGGTTCTCTTCCACACTTAGTTATCCAATCAATGATTCCATGACCATTTCACTCATGCATTCTGTTATCCTTGAGACATCCATTTCACCATTCTGGAGCCTGTTCCCATAGCCCTTTTTGGTTGGTGTACCTGGTTATCTTGGAGCGGGATTAAAGAAGTGGGTTGTTAGGCCCATGAGCAATTTTCTTAGCGAGAGAATTGTTGGGGATTGATTCCTAAAGGTGCTAGACTGCAGCTACAACACTCTGAGACTTTTGGTCCGGCCTATTGCTGAAGCCCTGGAAGGGAAGTGGGGTAGTCGAGGGACTGTTGAGCAGAGAAGGGGCACACTTCCTTGGGTGGGACAGGCATGTGGGGAATGAGAGGCTGTAGGTTGTTAGTTGAGTGAGCACCTGAGACAGAGTCTTTTCTGTTGTCCATGAGCCTTAGCATGGATAGGAACCCTTTACCCTAGGTCGAGTTCAGTCTCAGCTCGGGGGTGACTCACTGTTGAGATTGATGAACAGTGTAGTCTATGGTTGGAAGGTTCGTGGACGGTCTGTACGTAGTTGGTGACAATATTTCCAAGATAAGTACCAGTTGTATGATAAAAATGATATGTTGCTTTGTTATTTACATGCCTATGTTACGGTTTATAATATATGTGATTATAATTGCCTGTATGTTTATGGGTAATTCCCTGTAAATGTTTCATATCTGTAGTTACTGTTATTTCAGTATAAAAGTCATATGTTACAGAAAGTAATTGTTTGTTTATGTTTATATGTAAAGCTTTCGCGAGCGTGCTGTATGTATATGTCTTAGTTGCATGCAATTTAAAGAGTAAATTTATGTGGCATTGTTTAGTTGACTACTGGGTATGTTACTGTCTGTTCCGCAGTATGGGAACGAAAGTATGGATAATTATGTGTTATAGACTGGTGAGCCGGTTATTATAAGTTGGGATGCTTATGTTTTGGTATTAGGCCGGAACGCTTAGATGTCAAAGGCCAATGCGCCTACTTTGTACATGACTCATGATTAATATAAAATACATCGTTGCGCGTAGACAGACCACGATAAAAGAGATGGGGGACTGAACTTCACCAGTTAGGGAAAGGGAGGGCCAAAAGTCAAGGGAATATTATATTAATATTTTCTAAAACATAAAGTATGGATAATTATTTTATCCTAACTTCTAAAGTTGGGGACAAGTGGACCAAAGTAACTTCTGATATGACAAGTGTCAAGTTGGGGACATGCATTCATATCGTGGGGGAACTTAGCTCATTTGGTGACTTCTCACGGATACCTTACCAGTAGCCCAACCACCATTATTCGCACAATGACTTCCACGAAGAGCTCACAGTGATTCTCTTCCACACTCAGTTATCCAATAAATGATTCCATGATCATTTCACTCATGCATTCCGTTATCCTTGAGACAGCCATTTCACCATTCCGGAGCCTATTCCCATAGCCCTTTTTGGTTGGTGTACCTGGTTAGCTTGGAGTGGGATTGAAGAAGCAGGTTGTCAGGCCTGTGAGCAATTCTCTGAGCGAGAGAATTGTTGTGGATTGATTCCTGAAGGAGCTAGACTACAGCTACAGCGCTCTGAGATTTCTGGTCCAACCTGTTGCTGAAGCCCTGGAAGGAAAGTGGGGTAGTCGAGGGACTGTTGAGCAGAGAAGGGGCACACATCCTTGGGTGGGACAGGCATGTGGGGAATGAAAGGTTGTAGGTTGTTAGTTGAGTGAGCACCTGAGACAGAGTCTTTCCTGTTGTCCACGAGCCTTAGCCTGGATAGGAACCCTTTACCCTGGGTGGAGTTCAGTCCCAGCTCGGGGGTGACTCGTTGTTGAGAGTGATGAATAGTGTAGTCTATGGTTGGGAGGTTCGTGGACGGTCTGTACGCAATTGGTGACAATATTTCCAAGATAAGTACCAATTGTATGATAAAAATGATATGCTGCTTTGTTATTTACATGCCTATGTTACGGTTTATAATATATGTGATTATAATTGTCTGTATGTTTATGGGTAATTTCCTATAAATGCTACATATCTGTAGTTACTGTTATTTCAGTATAAAAGTCATATGTTACAGAAAGTAATTGTTTGTTTATGTTTATATGTAAAGCTTCCGCGAGCGTGTTGTATGTATATGTCTTAGTTGCATGCAGTTTAAAGAGTAAATTTATGTGGCATTGCTTAGTTGACTATTGGGTATGTTACTGTATGTTCTGCAGTATGGGAACGAAATTATGGATAATTATGTGTTATAGGCTGGTGATTCGGTTATTATAAGCTGGGATGCTTATGTTTTGGTATTAGCCAGAACACCTAGATGTCAAAGGCCAATGTGCCTACTTTGTACATGACTCATGATTAATATAAAATACATCGTTGCGCATAGACTGACCACGATAAAAGAGATGGGGGACTGAACTTCACCAGTTAGGGAAAGGGAGGGCCAAAGGTCAAGGGAATATTATATTAATATTTCCTAAAACATATAGTATGGATAATTATTTTATCCTAAGTTCTAAAGTTGGGGACAAATGGACCAAAGTAACCTCTGATATGACAAGTGTCAAGTTGGGGACATGCATTCATATCGTGGGGGAACTTAGCTCATTTGGTGACTTCTCACGGATACCTTACCAGCAGCCCGACCACCATTATTCGCACAATGACTTCCACGAAGAGTTCATAATGATTCTCTTCCACACTCAGTTATCCAATCAATGATTCCATGACCATTTCACTCATGCATTCCGTTATCCTTGAGACAACCATTTCACCATTCTGGAGACTGTTCCCATAGCCCTTTTTGGTTGGTGTACCTGGTTAGCTTGAAGCGAGATTGAAGAAGCGGGTTGTCAGGCCCGTGAGCAATTCTCTTAGCGAGAGAATTGCTGGGGATTGATTCCTGAAGGTGCTAGACTGCAGCTATAGTGCTCTGAGACTTCTGGTCCGGCCTGTTGCTGAAGCCCTGGAAGGGAAGTGGGGTAGTCGAGGGATTGTTGAGCAGAGAAGGGGCACACTTCCTTGGGTGGGACATGCATGTGGGGAATGAGAGGCTGTAGGTTGTTAGTTGAGTGAGCACCTGAGATAGAGTCTTTCCTGTTGTCCATGAGCCTTAGCCTAGATAGGAACCCTTTACCCTGGGTGGAGTTCAGTCCCAGCTCGGGGGTGACTCGCTGTTGAGAGTAATGAACAATGTAGTCTATGGTTGGGAGGTTCGTGGATGGTCTGTACGTAGTTGGTGACAATATTTCCAAGATAAGTACCAGTTGTATGATAAAAATGATATGCTGCTTTGTTATTTACATGCCTATGTTATGGTTTATAATATATGTGATTATAATTGCCTGTATGTTTATGGGTAATTCCCTGTAAATGTTGCATATCTATAGTTACTGTTATTTCAGTATAAAAGTCTTATGTTATAGAAAGTAATTGTTTGTTTATGTTTATATGTAAAGCTTCCGCGAGCGTGTTGTATGTATATGTCTTAGTTGCATGCAGTTTAAAGAGTAAATTTATGTGGCATTGCTTAGTTGACTACTAGGTATGTTTTTTTTTTTACCATGGGAACAACAACCTCCCAAGAGTATATCCAACAGCCCGCAAGCCAGATATACCAATAACTTGTGACTTAGCAGGGGCCGAGACGTCCCGAGGTCCATCGAAGGTCCACCGAACCTTGTGAACCTCTATCCCAGGGGTCGTCTACCCTTCCAGCCTTGTCACAACGGGCCAATATGAGCATCCCTACCCCCCGCCGGTTTTGAACTTTTGACCTCCCCGGAGATAACACATGTTCTTAACCATTGGGCCCACTCAGGTGCTCTTACTGGGTATGTTACTGTATGTTCCGCGGTATGGGAACGGAAGCGTTCCCTAGAGTAGCATGGTCCAACCTGTTAAGGCTGGGAATGTTACCGACTAGTGTCAGAGCATGAGTGGTTTCTCTGGAGTGGCGTACCCCGGCTTGCGGGTGGCCGGGGGGGATGTTACATATTGGTATCAGAGCTTCAGTTCAACACTGAGCTTGGATGGGCCAGAGGGGTTCAGTTGAAGCGAATATTCACAGAAGAGTAACTTCGAGGTGACCAAAAATTGGAGTCATGGAATATCCATGAAAAAGGTTGGCATGCTGACGCACGTGGTAAATTTTGGCACCGCGTGCGAAAACGTTGGCGTGCCAGTATGCACGGTAAATTGTGGCGCTGCGCGGAAGATCATTATATGCGGATGCACGCGCTGAATTTAGCCTTGCGCGGTGAGCACACACATAGTAATGTGCACATGGGGTGCGCAAGTATTGCTTAACGCAGAGGAGTTTTGTTGGTACGTGCATAAGTATGAGTATAATTTGTTTCGCGACGGTGTATTCAGTAGTGTGCGTAGATAATTGGGCGTTATGGAATATGTTAAACTTGACATGGTGCATGCATAGGACGAAATGCATGTAGAATATCGGTGCGTGGTACCAAAACTGTGCGCAGTGAATATTGGCACACAACGCAAGAGTAGTGCGCGTGAGTTGTCGATGCGATGAAGAAGAAATGCACAGTAGATGTGGGTGCGCGAAAAAGTGTTTTACCTTGTAATATTGCTATGCATGATAAATATAAATGAACAGGTCAAAGTTTAATGCGCGCGAAGTCGCTTGGAAGGCGATGAGTCTGAGTTTAAATTGCCTAATAATAAAAGAAAAAGAAACATATAATAGCATCGAAGCATTAATTAAAAAGAATTCTGAGTTTTCATTTCCTCCGATTTAGATAGATGAAAATAAAAATATAAGATTACAAGAAAAACTTATGATAAAAGAAAATAAGATTCGTAACATCACCAGATAGAAATTGTAATAAAACAGTCTAAAATCCATTTCTGTATTTATATAGTCATATTAATCACAAAATTACAAAAGGTTGATGACAGTAGTTAGCCTGTTGTGAAAAGGGTCATTTAAAGAACAGGCCTATTATCTTTGGTACTCTTTACCTCCGCTACCGGCTATTCAAAATTTGCTGAGACATCCTTATCTTAGTTGAAGACTTACTTCAGCTTAGCGATCTCCACCTTTAAGGAAGAATCTAACCAGACCGGTTGATTCTCTCCAACACTTTCGGTCGCTTCAGCCGTAGATTCCTCCTTCTTATGCCACTTTCTTCTTTTCTTCTTAGTGGCTAGCCTATTGATGACTAAATCTTTTATAATGGGATTCAGCTTGACTTCCAACCGCGAGTCTGTAGCCGGCTCTATATGAAACTTAGTTGCTAGAATGTGCGCAAGGACCCTTTCCTCCTTATTCGCAGGAAAGCCTAGCATGTTGCTCGAATAACCAGTCTCACTCGATTTAGCCTTGTCCATGTATCTCAGGTTGTGGATACCGAAAGGTGTTTTTACAGAGAGCAGAAAGTCGAGCAGTTGGGGATTACTTCGGTTATGGATACGCAGATATCTTCATACTTGGGGAGTGGTAATTATAGAATTCCGTTTATGAAGCGCAGATGGATTACGTACAAGAGCGTTGGGTTGCCATGCTCGACCAATCCATTTCAAATGATTAGCTTTTGAATTCGTTACATGGAAGTGTTCGGTTGACGTCACATGGTTACGAAGTACCGACCGAGTGAAGCAGGGTGATCTGACTAAGCCATCGCCCGCTCCACGAGTGGTGGATTTGACATGTTGAGACACGTGATACCGCGTCTTGGCGAAAGTGGTTTTGGCAAACCACCTTCTTGCACAAGTGTATCTCGGAAGGCACTGTGCGTCTGTGTTTTCAAGACTTGGGTCTTATCTAGAATTGTCGTGGTGATAACACCAGGAAACTGGGAGTGATAATGCTGATGTGTATGTTGAATCGAAATGGTGCACATTCTCATGAATTGCTGAATTGTTAGCCTGATTAGTTTCGATGGCTGCACGTTTTGCAGAATTAACAACAACTCGATCAGATCAGACCAATGCAGAATCCATAGGAATGGAAGAGGCACAGGGGAATTACAGTCAGCAAGAGGAGAGAAGAGGAGTGGATGTCCATTTGGGCATGGAAGGAACGAACTCCAACGGACATGGAGAAGAAAGGAATGAAGATATGAATATGGTTGAGACCATTAAGAATTTGCAGAAGGATGTCCAAAGCCATAAAGCTGATAATGAAAGGCTTATGAAAGCCAAAGAGCAATAGGATGACTTCAACATGAAGCTATTGGAGGGTTTGAATAGAATAGAAAAGAAATTGGTTAAGGAGAGTGGCTCAAGTAAATCTGGGAGTCACAAACCTTCAGAGGAGAAAAGAAAAGTAAAAAGTGATAGTAGACATCACCATCTTTCCCAAAGGCATTCCCATAAGAGAGCAGGCAACAACTCAAGTCTATCCCCTGTCAGAAGGTATAAGAGATCTGGGGTGGATGAGCTGCAAGGAGAAATGAACAAAATCAAACCTCCTACATTTGATGGTGAGCACAAGAAGGATGAAGATGCAAAACATGGTTGCTAGGCATGAAGAAGTATTTTCAATTGCATAATTATTCTTCTCATGCAGAAGGTAGAATCGCTATCTATCAACTCAAAGGAAAGGCCTCCATGTGGTGGGATCAACTTGTGCAGGTACAACACATTGTAGAGAAAAGTGTTACTTGGAGGGAATTCAAGAAGTATTTTGAGAAGAAGTACTTGACTAAGAGATACTATGACAAGAAAATGAAAGAGTTCTTTGAACTCAAGCTTGGAAGTATGAACATAGATGAATATGAGAGAAGGTTTCTGGAACTGCTGAAGTATGTTTCTTTCATCAAGGATGAGACAATCAAAATTCAACGGTATTTAAGTGGATTGCCATCGTTCACAAGTGACAAAATACAATATGATGGTCCCAAGACATTAGAAGAGACCATAAGGAGAGCTAAATTCCTATATGATTAGCAGAAAGTAAGACCAGCTTTCCAAAAGGCTTGGGAAGACAATAAGAAATTCAATATGAATCAGAGGAAGAACGCCTAAAGAACCCAGAACGATTGACACAGGGATTCAAGGGCCAAGACAACCACCTATGCAATGTTGGGGTTGTAAAGGGGACCATAGGTTTAGAGATTGTCCTCACAAAGGTGAAAAAGGTAGGGCTGTTCACAATGTATAGTGAGCTGAAACAGTGGAGAACATGGGCATATATGTGCCAAGGATTTATGCAGCCTTGGATAACAAGCAAGCAGAGTATCAGTCCCACATGATTGAAGTGGAAGGTATGATAAAAAACCAAACCCTTGCTATTTAATTGATTCAAGAGCTAGTCATAGTTATATAGACCCTAAGATGGTGGAAAGGTTGCAATTGCCAAGAAGCAAGCATAGAAAATCCTAGTTGGTACAATTGGCTACAGGAGCTAGAAGAAAAGTTAATGAGATGGTTAAGTCATGCCTCATATACATGAATGGGCTGAACACCAAAGAAGATTTAAACATCTTGCCTTTAGGTTCCTATGATTGTCTAATTGGGATGGATTGGTTGGACCAACATCACACTCTCTTAGACTGTCACAACAAAGCATTTACTTGCCTGGATGAGGAAGGGAAACCAAGGAAGGTACAAGGAATACCCAGGGCAGTAACCATTAGAGAAATTTTAGCATTGCAGCTGAAGAAGTGTTACAGAAAAGGATGTCAAATAATTGTAGCTCATTTGGCAAAGACACCTAGAGATAAGGTGCAAAATTTGGAGGATTATGCAGTCCTGGAAGATTTTGAAGATGTGTTCAAGGAGGTACCCGGACTACCCCCAAGGAGAGACATTGATTTCTCTATAAATTTGATGCCTGGAGCAGCACCAGTATCAAAGACTCCTTACAGAATGAGTACACCAGAATTGAAGGAGTTGCAAATGCAGCTTGAAGAACTTCTGAATAAGGGGTATATACGCCCAAGCGTGTCACCTTGGGGTGCCCCAGTCCTGTTTGTGAGAAAGAAAGATGGAACACTAAGGTTGTGCATTGACTTCAAACAGTTGAATAAAGTGATTGTTAAGAACAAGTATCCTCTACCAAGGATTGATGACCTCTTTGACCAATTGAAGGATGCAAACATATTTTCAAAGATAGATCTCAGATCATGATACCATTAGGTAAGAATTAAAGAAGAAGATATTACCAAGACCGCCTTCAGGACAAAATATGGTCATTATGAGTTCACAGTGGTACCATTTGGGTTGTCAAATGCACCAACTATTTTCATGTGCTTAATGAATGGTGTTTTTTGAGAGTATTTGGACAAGTTTGTCATCGTCTTTTTGGATGACATTCTTATATATTCCAAGTCAGAGGAAGAGCATGAACATCATTTGAGGATGGTGTTGCAAGTATTAAGGGAGTGTTAGTTATATGCCAAATTGAGCAAGTGCTCATTTTATCAGAAACAAATTCATTATTTAGGGCATATCATTTCAAAGGATGGGATAACAGTGGATCCTGAGAAGATAGAGGCCATTAGAGAATGGTCAGCACCGAAGAATGTGACAGAGGTGAGATCATTCATGGGTCTTGCAGGTTACTACAAAAGATTTATTGAAGGATTCTCAAAGATTGCACACCCAATCACTTCTTTGCAAAGAAAGAGAGTGAAGTTTCAGTGGACACTGGATTGCGAGAAGAGTTTCCAACACTTGAAACAATTATTGACAAGTGCTCCAATATTAAGGATCGCAGACCTAGAAGAAGACTTCATCGTATGTATCGGTGCATGTAATAAAGGACTTGGTGGAGTCCTCAGTCAAAATGGGTTTGTCATATGTTACGAATCAAGGAAGTTGAAGGATCATGAAAGAAACTATGCCCCTCACGATTTGGAGTTGGTATCCATAGTGCATGCCTTGAGGAAATGGAGATACTACCTCATGGGAAAGAGGTTTGAGCTAAGAACAGACCACAATGGTCTGAAAAATTTATTTGATCAGCCAAATCTAAATGCTAGACAAAACAGATGGTTAGAATTTCTAAGCGAATATGACTTTGATATAAAGCATATCAAGGGGAAAGAGAATAAAGTGGCTGATGCACTTAGTAGGAAGGTGCGTGAATTACATGCTACAGCCATTAGCATGTACCAAACTGATATTAAAAGCAAAATTCTGGAGGCTGCAAATGCCGATCTGGAATACAAAGAATTGGTAGCAATGCTACAACAGGGTAAAATGATTCAAAAGGTGGATAATTATAAGTTGGGAATAGATGGAATACTGTTGCGCCAGAACAAGATTTTTGTTCCAAATGTCCAAGACTTGAAACGTATGATTTTGCATAAAATGCATAATGTTCCTTATGCGGGACACCCTGGATATCAGAAAACCGTGGCAGCGATCAAGAGCCACTACTTTTGGCCAGGTATGAAGAAAGAGATCACCGAGTACATCGCTAGATGTATGGAATGCTAGAAAGTGAAAGCTGAGAATAGGCACCCAACGGGGTTGCTGCAACCTTTAACCATTCCTGAGTGGAAGTGGGAAATGGTGATAATGGATTTTATTACGGGATTGCCTAGAACATGCAAGTTGCATGATTCGATCATGGTGATGGTGGACAAGCTCACAAAAGCTGCCCATTTTATTCCACTGAAAACTACGCACAAGGCAACAGAGGTTGCTGATATTTTCATGAAGGAATTGGCACGATTGCATGGGATTCCTAAGACAATTGTATCCGAAAGAGACCTGAAATTCACTTCGAATTTCCGAAAATGATTGTTCAAAAGATTCAAAACGAATCTGAACTTTAGTACAGCTTATCATCATGAGTCTGATGGACAGACATAAAGGGTGAACAGGGTGATAGAAGATATACTGAGAATGTATGTGATGGACAAACCATCGAAATGGGAAGACTACCTACAGTTGGTATAATTTGCGTACAACAATGGGTATCAGGCATCATTGAAGATGAGTCCATTTGAAGCACTTTACGGCAGAAAATGCAATACTCTAGTAAGTTGGGATAATCCAGCTGATAGGACAGTAGTTAGGCCAGAGTTGCTCAGGGAAATGGAGGACCAGATGACAAAAACTAAGTAGAATTTAAAAGCTGCCCAAGACAGATGGAAAAGTTATGTCGATAAGAACAGAAACCACAGAGAATTCAAAGTGGGTGATCATGTTTTCCTGAAAGTGAAAGCTAACAGGAGTTCCCTGAAGTTGGGAAGCTGTGCCAAGTTGGCAGCCAGATTTTGTGGGCCTTTTGAAATCCTAGAGAGGATTGGTCCAGTTGCTTATATGATTGCATTGCTTGCATCTATGTCTGTTCATAATGTCTTCCATGTATCATTACTAAAGAAATATATAGCTGATGCTAATCATGTTATTGATTGGAATGTGATTAAGGTGGAACAAGAAGGCACTTTTCAAGTGCATCCGGTGTGCATTTTGGACCAGAAAGTCAAACAGCTTTGGAACCGAGCCATAGAGCTTGTAAAGGTTCAATGGACCTGGTACGGTCCTGAGGATGGTACTTGGGAGCATGAAGATGCAATGCGGGTAGAATACCCACATCTTTTTGAAGATTTTTGAAAATTCTGTTATATATGGGTGTATGATGCACTGAGGACAGTACATAAATAAGGGGAGGGGATTGTAATATCCCTCGGCCGAACCCAATTGTAAATATAATATAAATGTACTTAAGTTGGTGAGTTGTTTTGACCTCATTTGGTAATGCACGTCATGTGGCATAGCCGCGCATGAAATGCGCATTAAAATGATGTAATATGTACATTCCAGGATACCGCGTGCAGTAACTAAGGTGCGCGCAGTATAGAGGACAACGAACCTCTTGTATATGATATGTGTTATAGGCTGATGAGCTGGTTATTATAAGCTGGGATGCTTATGTTTTGGTATTAGGCCAGAACACTTAGATGTCAAAGGCCAATGCGCCTACTTTGTACATGACTCATGATTAATATAAAATACATCACTGCACGTAGATCGACCATGATAAAAGAGATGGGGGACTGAACTTCACCAGTTAGGGAAAGGGAGGGCCAAAAGTCAAGGGAATATTATATTAATATTTCCTAAAACATAAAGTATGGATAATTATTTTATCCTAAGTTCTAAAGTTGGGGACAAGTGGACCAAAGTAACTTCCGATATGACAAGTGTCAAGTT
>JASDQU010681530.1:27905-38696 GCA_032191745.1 Picea mariana
GGCCAACGCCCAGGAATGTGACAGAGTTGAGGAGCTTCTTTGGGTTATGTAGCTATTACAGGCAGTTTGTCAGGGTTTTTTCTCAGCTTGGAGCACCACTGACGGATCTTACCAAGCATGGGGATTTCATCTGGACCGATGAGTCACAGAAAGCCTTTGATCACATGAAGGAAGTCATGGGCACATGTCCAGTGTTAGCATTACCGGACTTCACTTTGCCATTTGTATTAGAGTGTGATGCATCCGACGAGGGTATCGGGGCAGTTTTAATGCAGGGAGGACACCCCATTGTATTTTAGAGTAGGAAGCTCAGTCAGCCAGAGAGGTTGTACTCCATTTATGACAAGGAAATGTTGGAAATCATGCATACCTTGACC
Organism: Picea mariana; assembly: GCA_032191745.1. Lineage (NCBI taxonomy): Eukaryota > Viridiplantae > Streptophyta > Pinopsida > Pinales > Pinaceae > Picea > Picea mariana. The sequence continues at coordinate 28,283 of JASDQU010681530.1, forward strand.
AAATTCAGACAATATTTGGTGGGCAACAAATTCGTGGTCAAAACAGATCACAACAACTTGAAGTATTTCCTTGAGCAGAAGGACCTCAGTGAGCGATAACAAAAATGGGTGACAAAGGTACAGGTATTCGACTTCGACATAGAGTATGTCAAGGGGAAGAAGAACATTGTCGCCAATGCGCTATCTAGGAGATCTGCAACATGTTCTTTGATGGAGATTTCAACAGATTGGAAATTCCACTTGTTAGTGGAATATTCCAAGAACAAGTTCGCTTATGAGGTTCTGGATGGACAAATTCAGGATGACAGGTACAGGGTCATTGACGATGTCATATTCTACAAGGACAAAGTCTACTGAGTACCAGATTCAAGGCTCAAGAAGAAGATCCTTGCAGCAATTCATGATTCACCACTAGCAGGCCATCAGGGGTTTTTCAAAACCTACAGGCAAATCAGGGAGAAGTTCTCGTGGAAGGGCCTCAAACAGGACGTTATGAAGTACATCAATGAGTGTGTGACTTGTCAACAGAACAAGTCAGAGCATATGCTTCCAGTAGGGCTACTTTAGACACTTCCCATTCCGGAGCATGAATGGGAGAGCATATCGATAGACTTCATCACAGGCCTACCCAAGGTCCAGGGTAAGGACTGCATCTATGTAGTGGTCGACAGATTGACCAAGTTTGCTCACTTTTATGCCATACTGACAGAGTACAGCGCAATTTAGGTAGTCGGGTTATTCTTCAGAGAGGTCTTCAGACTTCATGCGTTGCCGAGGAACATCATCAGTGACAGGGACAATCGATTTATTGGGACATTCTGGAGGGAGTTTTTTAGATTGGTGGGGACAGAGTTGACTCCCAGCACCAGTTATCACCCTCAGACATATGGGAAAACCAAGATCGTCAACAAGTGGGTTGAAGGGTATTTGAGGAACTATGTGGGTGGATAGCAGATAACACGGGTCAAGTGGCTACATTTAGGAGAGCATTGTTACAACACCACTTTCCACATGTCCATTGGTAGGACACCCTTCCGAGCATTTTACGGGTATGATGTTCCCACTTTGATAGACTTGGTTTTCGGGGAGAGCAGAGCTCCTAAGGCCAAGGATTGGATCACAGAGAGTCATGAGATTCTCAAATTGCTAAAAGAGAACCTGCAGACAACACATAATCGATAGAAGATGAGTGCAAACAGACACACGATAGAGTGCAACTTTGAGGTTGGGGATCTAGTTTTCTTGATACTCCAACCTTACAGACAGTCATCTCTGAAGAAGAGTGGGGCCAAGAAGCTCAAGACCAAATTTTATGGACCTTACAGGATCATGTGTCGGGTAGATGAGGTTGCTTATGAGCTAGAGCTTCCAGAGGGGAGCAAGATTCATAACATGTTCCATGTATCTTGCCTCAAGAAGGCGGTGGGACAATTCATCAACACATCAGAGAAGCTTCCCCCATTGGATGAGGAGGGACAGTTGGAGTTGGTTCCGGAGGAGGTACTGGAGTTCCGAGAGAGAAAACTGAGGAGCAGGGTTATCAAAGAGTGTTTGATCAGATGGAGAGGGCTTCTAGTAGAGGATTTTACTTGGGAGAGCGAGCAGGTGTTGCAACACCCTGGATTGGTATTGCTTGAGGACAAGCAATTTCGAGAAGGGAGGACTGTAATGTCCCTTTCCAAATAGGAGCTCCAGAGAGAAGGCTTAATGGTCTAAACAACCCCGTTAGACTATAGCCAGGGCCAGAAAGGGGTAATCTGAAGTTTCCTCTTATGCAACATCTCGTTTTAGTTGTTAAATGTTCCAAGTTTGTTAGTGGATGCATAAGTATTTTGTCTAAACTGTTGGCATTTTGTTGCTTAGTCTAAAATTGGCATAAAACCCAACATTTTATATGTGGGAGAAAGCAACTCTGTAAAGAAGTTCGTATTGAGTGAACTATTGAGCAGAAGACTGAGATCAAAGTTGTATAGAACACCTCTTATCTTTAATACAAAAGTTGAGCCCGTGCTATAAATTGTGAGTGTTGTAACATCATCTGTATAATTTATTAAGGAAGCTGGAACCCATGAGAAAGGGTCCACTCAGAGGTACCAGGCTGCCCATTTCCTTTTCTTATTTTCATTTTTCATTACCAGCACTAGATCTTATTTTATTATCACAGCAATAATTAAGTTATATTTTTGTTAATTTGAATTAAGAGTGACAAGTTCCTCTTAGAGTGTAGGTTTTAGAGCAAGGGACATCATAAGACTGTAGAACTTTATTGTCTGTGTATCAGTCCAAATGAGACAGCCACAAGATAGACTTTAACTAGAATTGTCAGTTTCCCTTTTGCAGAAATTTAATGAGTTGTGTTACTTAAATTTACTTTAGAAATTTCTGTTGAGATCATTTTCATTAAGTGTGCAAAAGTAGAATAGAATTTGCTGTTGAGATCATTTTCATTAAGTATGCAAAGTTAGAATAGAATTTTCTGTTGTGATCATATCCATTAATAGTGCAAATTCATAATAGGATTTGTTGTTTGACTAAAAGTCAATCTAAAACTTAGACTTCATTGAGCCCAGTCAATTCAAGTGCCCATTATCTGCACAAACAGTGCACAATGTCTCATAAGTACATAGGTATCCCTGGTTGATAAAATTAAATGTGCACATGTTCCTAGATTATTGAATACACATAGAAACAATGATACCTTTGTTGTTCCTTTTACGAAGCATCAAGAAGCACATTTACTAAATCAGCCAAGTACCGAAAAAATATAAGTATGTCCTAGTCTTGTAATTAGCAAACCTCCAACAAAGTCCATTGGATATGTTTTCCCATGGCCTTGTAGGCACTAGCAATGGATTGTATAGTTCTTGCTTCCAACAATTGGGCTTGCTACTATAACAAAGTATGTATTCTCTTATAAACGTAACTACTCCATCCTACATTTTGGGCCAATGCACAAACCTTTGCAAGTTGGCTATTATTATTTCAACAACTAAATGACCTCGAACTTTGAAGCTATAAGCCTCTCTTATGAGTTGTATAGACACACAACTTATCCAACTTGTGAAGTAACCCATTTTGGATATGGTAGTTAGTACAACCTTCTCCTTCTTCATGAATCTTTTGACCTTGTAACTATTGGAATATCTCCTTAAATCCTTCATCTTTAGTGTATTCCTCTTTGTATGTTTCATGTGCGAAATGCTCCATGTGCATTAAAAGTGCCCAAAGTTGTAGTTTTTGGTGTCAGTTGTCTTAAAATATTGTCTTTCAATTAATTAGTGTCACCCTTCTTGTATTTGATAATGAGTTGAAATTGTTGTAAAAATCGCATTCATTTATAATGTCTTGCTTGCCAGTGCTTGATTTGTGCTTGTAAGTATTGTAAAGGAGGGTGATCTCAGGGGGAACACTTGGTAAAAAAAAAATCAAAACATGTGTATTCACTAACTTATAGAAACTGCCTCTATTTTTGGAATTTATCTTAAGTGAGCTAAGAGGAAACTTCAGATTATAATGACAAGGCTAGGACGTGATCATATTTTTTTCGTAGTTAGTGAAGAGAAACGAGGTACTATCAGGCTGCTAAGTCTGATCTGTCTTTGACCAGATTTTAGCTCTAAGTTTGAACTTCCAAAACTATCCTCTGCTGCCTTTTAGGATAGCAAACTGTTTAGTAACTTTCTGCTGATAATTTTTGTGGTTAAGTGTTCTTTTGAGGTGCCCTTGCAAGTGTTTCATACCAATGATTAGCACATACAATAATGCTCAAAACACATAACACTCCTCACAATCTTTACAACTCTAAATGTTGATCTACAATTCTAAGCATGAATGAAAAATGACACATAAGGTTTTGGTCAACATGACCCTGGAAAAACCCCCATGGGGAAAATCAGTTTGGAGTAGATGTATATATTTGGAGATCTCAAAGTACGAGTACAACTAGGAAATAAATACAAGTGAACCTGATACAACAGAAACCCAACTTGGATGCTTTGGAGTTCCTTGTAGATGTGCCGGCTAGATGAAGGCTTGCGCCCCTCATGGTAGCCAAAAGTGTAGAAGCCTTGCGCCCTTTATCTAGGTGCTCCTCTTGCCTCCACAAAATCTCCCAAATGGTAGAGCACCCCTTTCCCACTAGCCTTGCTTTCCTCCTTGCCTCATGCACACCCTCCACAAGCAATATCCGCCCTTCAATGCTCAAGTGCACCCCTCCTCTTTGCTTGTGCGCCCAGGTGAACTAGATGCGCCCTCACTCCTATGAGTGCACCCTCTTACTAGTCCACCCTCCACGGATGTAGAACCTCAATCTTAGGCTTCCTTGCTTCCCACAAGTGCGCCTCCTCAAGCTTGCTTTCTCTCCTTCAATGGTGCGCCCCCTCCTCTCAAGAATGCGCCCAAGTGCTCCAAACCCTCACTCTCTCTTCTCTTCACTTCCTTCTCCTCACCCAAGTCTCTCAAGTGAGCAAGTGAATAATGAATCTCATCTTTGCCCTATTCCCTCCGCTAGCCTCTCTTTGACCAAACCCTAAAAGATCAATGGCCTAGATCCAATCTAGCCATGTCTAATCAATGGGTGAGATTTAATCCTAAAATCTCACTTAGGAAACCCACTTTCTTTAGTTTGCTTTATGTCCTTTAACTCACCCACAAAGTGAATTAAATGTCACTTTAATGACTTAAGTGACATATTTCACTTTTGACTTAAACTCGTAAGTCAAAGTGAAATTAGAACATAAAGTAAAGTAATAAGGGTAATAGTCTCCCCCCTTGTGTTTAGAGACTCAGAAACACAAGGGGACACTTTCCAAGGTACCCAAATCTCAACAGTTAGCAGATTTAGTAAATGTGCTTCTTAATGATTTTGTAAAAAGAACGACAAAGGTATCAGTGTTTCTATGTGTATTCAATAATCTAGGAACATGTGCACATTTAATTTCATCAATCATGGATACCTATGTACATATGAGACATTGTGCATTGTTTGTGCAGAACATGGGCACTTGAATTCACTGGGCTCAATGAAGTCTAAGTTTTGGATTAAATTTTAATCAAAATACAAATCCTATTCTGATTTTGCAATCTTAATGGAAATGATCACAATAGCAAATTCTATTCTAGCTTTGCACACTTAATGAAAACGATCTCAACAACAAATTCTATTCTACTTTTGCGCACTTAATGAAAATGATCTCAACAGCAAATTCTAAAGTAAATTTAAGCAAATAAGTCATTAAATTTCCGCAAAAGGGAAATTGACAAGTCTAGTTAAAGTCTAGCTTATGGCTGTCTTATTTGGACTCATACACAGATAATAAAGTTATACAGTCTTATGATGTCCCTTGCTCTAAATTTGTGCTCTAAAAATCTCATTCATTTATAATGTCTTGCTTGCCAATGCTTGATTTGTGCTTGCAATTATTGTAAAGGAGGATGATTTTAGGGGGATCACTTGGTAAAAAAAAATCAAAACATGTGAATTCACTAACTTATAGAAACTACCTCTATTTTTGGAATTTACCACATCCTCTTATTTCTCTAGTGCCCTAGTAGTAAATATGTGGATAATTATTAATATCCCTTATGGAAAGTTTCTCATTTTGTTGCAAAAGATAATATAAAAAATTGAAAATTTTTTGTCCCATATAATTTTAAAGTCACCTACCACCAATTTATTTACAATTTCAAGCAAAAAAGTCCACATTATAGCATTGTATTCCATAGTCAATGTGTAAAAACTTTGAATTCTTGTAGACCCTGTTGAAATATTATAACTGTAAAGAATATTCTACTTATTATTGAGATATTATCTTATAGATTAATCCCCTTTTGTGGATTGATCATGTTGGGCTTTGTATAAGACTAAATCCCCTTTTGTGGATTGGTCAAACCCTAATTATATGCTGCTAATTAAGAAGTTGGCCCCCAGGCCTAAATAAAGTGGTTTTAGCCACTAAGTGAAGAAATCGGCCTTGCTTGATGAAGAGACACCACCCTAGCGCCTGCCAGCCAGTATAAATAGGAGTGGCAAGCGCCTCATTAGCTCACTCACTCAAGTCACTCATCTAGTGCGCAAGTTTGAAAGGAAGCTGCAGTTGCCAATTGCCGGAAGAAGGAAGAGAGAGGCACATTGCTCAGTGTTGGATATTCTCTAGTGTTTGGTTTATTATCTTGGCATTGTATTGGCTATCTATATTAAAAAAGTCTTTGTTGGGTTTTCTCCCCCATGAGGTTTTCCCAGGATAAATGTTGTGTACCTTGTGATTGTGTATCTTTCAGTGATCCTTCTTATGCTATTATTGTCTAGTAAATTGAAAAGAACTTAATAGCAGCTCTAAACTTAACATGGTATCAAAACTTGACTAAATAGAGCACCTTTCACTGGGTTACCAAAAACATCGTTGTTGTCGTACAAGAATATTAGGGCTTTTTGTTGGAAGAGAAATTCAACCTAAAAACTACCGAGGGAAGTGCGCCCTAGCCTAGTGAACTCATTGGCAGCTTGAGCGCACCTTTTCAGTGGCTAGAGCCTCCGGAAAGTGCAACCCTAGTTTTCACTAGTACCAGAAAACCAGGAAACCAGAACCAGTACTAGAAGTACCAGTCTAGATTTGTGCAAGCCTAGTTTCAAGGGGTAAAACTTGGACTTTCAGAAAATAGACTGCACCAGGCTACTCATCTTAGCCAAGTGCACCTCCTAGTAAGTTCAGATTTAAATTCTGAGCACTTTCAATTTTTGGTCATTTTCCCAGCTCCAGGTCAAGATGTTTTCAAGCACCAAGCTTGTTGACAAGTTACAAGTTAGAAGGTGTGGACAACTTCCGTGCCTGGAAGTATAAGATTGCACTCATTCTTGAACCTTGCAAGATTCATCAAGGAAAATGTACCAGAACCCGCAGATGCTACAGCTAAAGCAAAGTACCAGAAGAATATGGTTAGGGCCAAAAGAATCATTGCAGACTCTATTAAAGATCACTTGATCCCTCAAGTAGCTTCTAAGAATACTCCAAAAGAATTTTTTGATGCCCTAACCAGAATGTATGAAGGAAGGAACATTAACCGGAAGATGAACTTGAGAACCCAACTCAAGAATACAAAGATGCAGAAAGGAGAAACAATTCATGACTATTTCTCTAGGATCTCTCAATTCAAGGAACAACTAGAAGCAATTGGAGATAACCTAGATGAAGATGAACTCATAATGACAACTCTTAATGGTCTCACAAGACCTTGGGATGCATTCATCCAAACTCTTTGTGCTAGAAAAGAGAAACTACAATTTGATAGTCTTTGGGAAGAATGTGTTCAAGAAGAAGAAAGAATAGCTAACCGAGAAGCAGTACTATTAAGGTGTGAAGATCAAGCCCTAGCTTCTCATGCTAAAGGAGGAAAGAGAAGGTCTCACTTCAAGAAGGAGACCCACCGACATAAGGAATCTCACTCCCCAATAGATTCATCCATAAAGAATCTCACCCTCCAAGGAGATTCTAGAAGTTTCAGAAAGGTTAAAGAAGAGAAAAGGATTTATCCTCTTATCAATGTTACCATTGTGACAAGATGGGACATATTGCTAAGAATTGTCCAACTAGAAGAGAAGAATACAAAAAGATAAATAACAAAAGAGACAATGCCCATGCAGTTGAAGATGATGAGCCACCCATGAAGATGATTAAAGAAAAGATTGAAGACTAAGTCTTATTCTCTGCCCTCTCAGGATCTGTGTCACTTGGAGAGGACACTTGGCTCATCGATAATGGTGCTTCTAAGCACATGACAGGTCAGAGAGCCATTCTCTCTAGTCTTACAGAAAAGAACTTTCCCCATAAAGTTACACTTGGATATGATTACAAGTACTCTATCAAAGGAGTGGGAGAATCCACCTACAAACTTGATTCAGGGACCCAAATGAAGATGAAGGATGTACTATATGTACCAGGTTTGACGAAGAATTTGCTTGCTATCTCAGCTTTAGATAAGAAAGGCTTTGGGGTTGCATTCATAGATGGTGAAGTCCTTATGTGGCCTAAAGGAAAAACCATAGAAGATGCATTTTTTATTGGAACGGAAGAAAGTGGCCTGTACAAGTTAAAAGGTCACTCAGATGCAGCCTTGACTCACTCCATTGAGAGTCCATGTGAACTTTGGCATAGAATATTAGCTCACAACAATTACAAAGCCTTACCATATGTGATCAAGGCTGTTACAAGTCTGCCAGATTTCAAGGTTGATCATGAAGGTGTGTGCAAGGGATGTGCACAAGGAGAGAACATAAAGAATCCTTTACCAAAGAGAGACAGTAAAGCAGAAGGAGTCTTGGAGCTTATCCACTCAGATGTATGTGGCCCAATGCCATCAACCTCTCTTAGTGAGTATGTATACTATGTGTCATTTATTGATGACTATTCTCGCAAGACTTGGGTTTACTTCTTGAAATCAAAAGAAGAAGTCTTTGGAAAATTCAAGGAATTCAAAGCCTTCATAGAGAATCTCTCTGGAAGAAAAATCAAGATACTTAGGTTAGATAATGGAGGAGAATACACCTCAAAAGAGTTTGTAAGCTTTTGCAGAGATGTCGGGATTAAGAGGGAGCTCACCACTCCCTACAATCCTCACAAAATGGTGTAGCAGAAAGAAAGAACAAAACTATAATGGAAGAAGTGAAGACTATGATCCATGATCAAGATCTTCCAATGCACTTATGGGAAGAAGCAACAAAAACAACAGTATATGTACAAAACATATTATCCCATAGTGCACTCAGGTTCAAAACCCCCGAAGAAATGTTCTCCAAAAAGAATCCAGAAGTAAGCCATCTCAAGATATTTGGTTGTCTAGTGTTTGTACACATTCCGAAAGAGAAGGTAACCAAGATGGACCCTTCAGTAAAAAAGGGAATATTTGTTGGATACTGTGAGGTCGCAAAGGCCTTCAGAATTTACATACGAGGTAACCATCATATTGAGATCATTAGAGATGTAACCTTTGGTGAAGATGCAACAATCAAGAAATCAAGGAGATGCCAACTTGAACAAGTATATGAGGAAGATCATGTAGCTCCCAGAGTTTCAGAACCAGTGAGGGAAGTCACAACTTCGCCTGATGATGAAATTCAAGAAGACCATGACATGATAGAATCTCAAGAACCTCCCCAGATGACGATCTCTCACAAGAGAAAGCCAGCTTGGGCAACGGAACTTATTCAAGATGGAGAGAAGTATGGTGCCTCAGAAGGAACCATGAGACAAATCAATAAACCTAAGCCATTCTCCAGTTATATGGCTTTGATGTGTGATCTCGTAGAAAAGGAGCCTACTTGCTTTGAAGAAGCCATTCAGAAGAAAGAATGGGAAGATGCCATGACAAAAGAATACCAATCAATTATAAAGAATGATGTATGGGAAATAGTGTTAGAGTTTAAGCTATTATTAGGTTTCTTTTCAATTTACTAGATAACCATAGCATAGATAGGATCACTGAGAGAAACACAATCACAAGAGACACATCATTTATCCTAGGAAACCCTCATGGGGGAGAAAACCCAGCAAAAACTTCCTTAATATAGATAGCCAATACAATGCCAAGAGAATAAACCAAACACTACAGAAAGTACTCTCCCAAGTAATGTGCCTCTCTCTCTTCTTTCTTCTCCAACTGCAACTCCAAACTTGCACTCTGGATGATCAAGTGAGTGAGTGAGTAAATGAGGCGTTGGCCTTCTTTATTTATACAATCTGGCAGGTGCTGAAAGGAAGTGTCTTTTCACTGGCAGGGCCGACTTCTCTTTCTGGGTGGTTAGAACCACCTTAAATTATTCTGGGGGCCGACTTCTTATTTTTCATATTACAATTAGGGTTTGACCAATCCACAAAAGGGGATTTGGTCATTTACAATGCCCGACATGATCAATCCACAAAAGGGGATTGATCTAATGAATAATACATCAATAATAAATAGAATAATCTTTGCATTTAAAATATTTCAACAAATAGTTCCCAGACCGAAGAGAAAATATGTGGTATCTTCCAAATGGTTATATAAGATAAAACATGCTGCTGATGGAAGTATTGAAAAACATAAAGCAAGGTTTGTAGCTCGTGTCTTTTCTCAAAAGGAAGGCATTGATTATGAAGAGACGTTTGCTCTTGTAGCCAGATACACTTCTATCAGAACCATCATAGCCCTTGCAACTAAGATGAAGTGGAAGTTGCACCAGATGGATGTGAAAACAACCTCCTTAAATGGTGTCATTGAAGAATAAGTGTATATAGAACAACCTCAAGGGTTTGAATTGTTGAAATAATGTAACTGCGAAGAGCATTCTTATTATTTTGTTATTGGATTAAATCCCCATTGTGGATTAATCATGTCATTATTATTATTTTTATTATTAGATTAATCCCCATTGAGGATTAAT
>JASDQU010681532.1:14162-25225 GCA_032191745.1 Picea mariana
GAATGCTCAATCAAGTTCATTCAAAGTGGGCGATGCACGTGTTGTGTACGAAGGCCACCAATGTTTAAGTTAGGTTGTGGAAAAAATATCTATGGAATATGGTTATGTGGGGAAGGTAAAATGGACCACGAATTATTATTATTATTTTATAAAAAATAAATGACCCTTCCATATATTATTATTATTTTATAAAATATAAATAACCCTTCCATATATTATTATTGTTTTATAAAATATAAATAACCCTTCCATATATTATTATTGTTTTATAAAATATAAATAACCCTTCCATATATTATTATTATTTTATAAAATATAAATAACCCTTCCATATATTATTATTGTTTTATAAAATATAAATAACCCTTCCAAATTCATTAAGCAATAAACTACTCCTTATTATTATTATTTTAAATAATATAAATGATCCCTCCACATACTTTATACACTAGACTGGCAGACTCCAATCATATACTCTCTTTGACGTGAACTGATTAACCGACTTAAAACACTCGTCGTTTCCGTCGTGGTGTCGTAAACACGCTTACGTTATTTTCCAACTTGACATGAGGTGGTAGTCCTTCGTGAATTGTCGTCAACTGCTCCTCCCTCTCCCCCAATCACGAATCACGGACGTACAGTGACACGTGGATACGTCATCATGGCCGACACCAGAGACCACGCGTATAAAGTAGTGGAAGTTCTCTGAAATACGTATCCATCATATTTGACAGGTATAGATATCTAATATCACTGGCTTCSTCGTCTTTATAATGAAAAATCAGCCAATAGATTATTATTATTTTATTAAGGAATATGAATGTAAATGCTTTTTTTTAAAAAGGAAAAAATATATAGAATAGGATGAGCGTGGAAAGATATTCGATATGTTGAATAGGAATATGGGATATTGGTAATATGGTAGTGAAGGAACAATTAGATTAGTGTATTCATAGTATTTCACAAAAGTAAGCGTGCGTGATGGGTTTAAATATGAATATGTACTTAAATAATTAAAAAATTAAAATTAGATTTTTAATATGAAAGTTTATATACTATTGTGTTAGGGGATTTGAACTTTTCACATGTTGGTACAAAAATAATCAAATATCAAATAATATTGACAATTACTAGTTGAGCTAATTTTTTTGGGTTTGGCTAGCTATTAAATATAACTTAAAATTATAAATACTTGAGAAGAATCTAAAACTATAAATACTTGAGAAGATGCGATGAAAAGACTACAAGACAATTGAGAAACATTTTTTTTTTTTGCAAAATAGATGTAGGACAACCAAGCAAATGATGCACACTCTCTTTCAAATGGTCATAACTCCAATACTTCTTTAAGGATGTGAAATATAAGGACCAAGTGTATCGAGAAACGGATGGAACCAAATCGAGCAAGTACAAAAACTTGTGCTACAAAAAATGGTTTTGAGAGTGGGATATAGAAGAAGAAAGATTCCCAACAATAACAAAGACTCTAAAAAGTAATGGACAAGATTGTTACAAGAAGGGAAAATGGAGAAAATGCACCAAAATAAAACAACAATACTACAATGACAACTTCAATAACGAGGGGAAGATCAAAGTGCAAAACTATTTAAAACTTAAATCTCATGGCGCGAAAAACATCTAATAACACAACTAGGAACCAACTCACATAAATTGAGATGTGAAACAATAAGTTGAGAACAACCCAAGGCACCATGGAAGGAAAAGTTATGCCAAGTACGTGGAAGTGGGGAGGTAGAAACTGAGCAACACTTTCTCCTATGTTGTGCAACGTACTTACAAATCAAGAAGAGGTCAAGTTTTCATATCAAATATTGTGGATCAAGATTTTAGGAGGATTTAGTTGGATAGAGAACAAGGTTGGTTGAGCAAATGATGCGAGGAAGAAGTATATGGTTGAGAGTAGAGTCAACAAGGCAACCAACGAAGAGGGATTCACTCAGTAAATTATTGCATGGCACATGTGTTCATAAGATATTAAATACCCCTAATTTCATTTTTACTTATGACAAGTTAATTGTTCATACCCCCTCTTGATATATCTTTTCAAATAAAATAACACCATATTTGCACCAAATATTGTAAGTAACATTTATTCCAACATTATTTATACCCCTTATTATCTATACCCCTAGTATGTTGGTCTCATATTTGACATATAGTTAAAAAATGTTGTTTATCATATGCTACTTAACCTTTGACTCAAGATCATCAAACATGCTCTTTAGTAAGACGATGTCATCTTTAGATCCTTCTATGAAATTTGTGGTCATTTTCATTTCTTGTTCAAAGATTTCTATGGTTCATTGAAAATTTCTATAACCTACAAGGATGAGAATGTATAACCCCACTCCTTCATGAAATATTTCACTTCTAACAAAATCTCACAAAGACATATCTCCTTGCATTGTTAACTCAAATCTTATTGAATCTTACTTTCAAACTATTGATCTTTCCAATCAGAAAAGGGGCCAATACCCCAAAACTGTCATTTTCAAACCATGTACGCTTCTAACAACACCTCTTATTTCCAACCCCCTAATGATTTCGACCAGAAAATGAATTGTAGCTTACTAAAGACCCATAATGCATAAGATAATATACTTTGTTCGCAATGTCGTAAATGCCTCTTAGGTATAAAATTGCTTAACATAGAAAGGTTCAATTTCAAACTCTATGCAAATGCCTTCATTATAGTAATAGTGTCATCTTAAAAAAAAAAACAAATACCATCGTTAAATTGAGGGTTATTTAATTGAAGTTCGTCGGGACTAGTCTAAGTGGTTTGGTCTTACGGTGTTAATGTCGCCCACCTCGGTTCAAATCCTAGATAACCCCTAGTGTGTAATGGTGCGCTTTACGTGAAAAAATTAGGAGTTATAGTGCTAGCCTGGGAGTTTCAACCTTGTGTCGAGCAAGTGAGATTCCCTAGTTACCAATTCCCCCAACCAATTCATACAAAAATAAAGGTCCTTCAATTGAAAACTCCTCTAATCAAAATCTTAGAATGATAGTCCTCCTTCACAAGGAAGCATTTCAAACTTTAGGGTTGGATAACTTTCCTCTACTACATTTTTAAGGTTGCTTGATTACACCCTAAAATATTAGTGACTCGACAACCCCCATAAATTTTGGTTAGTTGATCCCCCATATGTATATCCCTACTTTAATTTTAAGAAAACCCACCCCCTTTATACCATCCAATATATTGAATGCCCTTTTAACTATTTTTAATACCACCATTATGAATCCACTTGCCATTATATTGGTTTACGAGTGAATCCTTACTATAACCAATTCTTGATGCAAATGAAAAGGGATTAAATCCAATAGTGTAGACTATGCCAATGATTTGGGTCTTGCCATTACACCAACATATTTGCTTATCATAACCTCTTACTTTAATTTCTTGGAAAATTTCGCACAAAATCTAAACTTTGGTGTTCAATATGACAATTTTGTTTTATAGATGGTTTAATAAAATAAATCTATATATCTATCAAGAACAATTTTATGGGCTAAACTTCCCAAAAAAAAAAAAATTAATTTTCTTGAAAATTTATCAAAATTGTATAATAATTATATTAAATCCTTAAAATTTGTAAAAAAATCTCACTAATATATTTATAAATGTTTATTGAGTTTATCCACTAGTTGAATAGTTTGCAGTAGCAATTTCCTTCATCCAAGTCAGTATTCACTAATATATTTATAGTATATACTTCATTTTAAGCATAAATTATATTTCTCAATTTCTTCATTTTTATTCATTTTTATTAATTAATGAGGTTAATGGAGAAAAACACCTATTGCCTTTTAAAAAATCACAAATTTAAATCCAGAAAGATAGAAAATACACATCTTTATAAACTTAAATAATCAAATCACTCTATTAAAAAAAATGCATAACATTACAATTAAATTATTATTATTATTATACATACTTAATATATCTCATCCTTCTCAAAAACTCACTTCACCTCATTCTCCATAATGAACCACGAAAACTCACACAAAATTATTTTGGAATGATAAGTAAAGTTGGGTATAGTTACTAGACAACAAGTTTAGACAAAATTATTTTGGAATGATAAGTAAAGTTGGGTATAGTTTACTAGACAACAAGTTAGACAAAATTATTTTGGAATGATAAGTAAAGTTGGGTATAGTTACTAGACAACAAGTTAGACAAAATTATTTTGGAATGATAAGTAAAGTTGGGTATAGTTACTAGACAACAAGTATAGACAGCGTGGTTTGTGAAATTTTGCGACCACGACAAAAACGTTAACTAGGAGACTGGGCCAATGTTCAATCGTGGATAACCTGACAAAAGAACATCGCGTGCAAGTTGCAATATTGAAGCAATTGTAGCCACCCACGCTGTAAATATCATGAGCCGTATATATTGGAGCGACCGACTCAAATGATCACTGACCAACCAGACATTCACTTTTGGCTTGTGCGAACCTAAATAAATATAAATGAATCGATTTAACTAAAACTAACAATAAAATCTGGACACAAGTCGACTCCTGCAGTAGAATTAAATTCCAACTTAAAGAATAAATAATAGCGTAGTTAAAAATAAATTAACCTCCTTGGCCCATACCTCGCAATCGGCGGGACCACTGAGTCAATTCATGTGAATCACGAGGACTAGGAAAAGTGATCTACTCAATCGCATGCCTAATGTTATTCCCTCACTCCTTACGGTGCATGCTTTTTGCGTGGATAGAGGTCGTTTTGTTTTGTTTTATTTAGCGCACGGTAGGAAGTCACCTCCATAACTTTTCACGAATCAGTTGTGGGCGAACTGCGATGATGTACCCGTGAGATCCCCAGCACAATCAACACTCGGATATGAATGTGACCTTTTCATAAAATACAATTTTTTTAACGCCTTCTGTTTTTTTATGAAACTTTATTCTTTATTAATATTTTTAATAGCATGGGTGCGTTAGATTCACTTTGGTATATTCTTTGGGTAAAGTGTTCGATATTAAAAATTTAAAGATTTAAAAAACTTTATTTAGGTCAACAAAGAATCAAGATTTGGACGGAAAATCTTGAATAGGGTCTTACCTAAGCATTTGTGGGGCCACTCGAGTGTTTAAGTGAGGGTGTGATGTTTTAATAATCTTACCTTACCACTTACCTCTTTATAATGTTTAATATTTTTTCATATAATTTTAAATATTAAAATACAAATCATACGATGATGGTATTATATTTTTTCATATAATTTTAAATATTAAAATACAAATCTTACGATGAATGTTTATTGAGATCAAATTAAATTTATAACCTCTTAAAAATAAGGAATCACTTTTTTTACTTCATAATTTTATTTTTGTGTTTGAAAATTTTTCATAATTATATTTTTGTGTTTGGAAATTTTTAAGAAAAGTTGTTATAAATAATAATAGTTTTGATGAGTTAGAAGATTAGGAAGGTGGGTATTGTAATAAATATTTTGAAATTGTTATTTAATCTGGGTGTAAGCATTACATTTTAAAATATAAGATGAAGTGTTTTTCATCTTCAACCTTCTTAGGGTCATAAAGATGACAAATTCTATGGACCGGTCATTTTAGGAAGTGTCCAATGCCCTAGCTAATGAGAGTTTATCCTTATTTTAGCAAAGTTGATAGACTTATTCCACAATCAAAGTGACATCTTCCTCAATACCCTAATCATTTAGCCCAGACTTGGCATCTTTATGTCAACCCTAGCCACATGTAGTTTTGAGTAGATTTTGAAGCAACCTTAAGAAGCCTCTTGTCTTCTTGTGCATTGTATACCTAGTCATAACATGCTCTCAACAAGGGAAAGAATGACTTTTATGAAGAGGATAAGATATATTGCCTTTAATTTTTAGATGATAAGTTATAAAATGCTTTAGAAAAAATAATATTATTATTTGTTAAGTATTAATATTTAAATATATATTGAAAAATAAAATATTTTAATTTGAGAAAAGAATGGAAAAAAAACATCTTAAATTTTTTATAAGAAATAAAAGGATTATATAAAAGCATTCCAAAATGTCATTACAAATCCCCCGGATGGGGTGCCATGTCGAGAAGGGAGGACACGCGGGAACGAGCTAGGTAGAGCCATAATTAATGGCCACCAGCTCCCATCTCCTCACTATTAAGATGGGAGTGAGCCCGAGCAACCAACACCAAAGGACGAAGCCTCTCACGCGAGTGAAGAGGACAGCAAATCAGCGCACTAAGAACATAGCCTTAATGGCCAAGGTTGTCACGCTCATCTTCATCCTTATCAGTCGCCCTGAGGGATATGAGATGCATTTGGAAATTGAAAGGCCGAAGGCTGAACCTTCGAAGTGTTGGAGCAGGGACACTCATCCAGTCAGCATTTCGGTTATAGCTCTGCTTCTCCACATGCCGAGAGCAAGGGGACGGCCTTGCAGAGGCGCGGCGTGGTATGCATCTAACTCCCGAAGGAAGCGGCAGAGGAAGATCGAAAAAGGGTTGGCTATGGCATGCACTCGGAGAACCAGGAAGCCTGGGAGAACCAGAACGCCTGGGAGAACCAGAACGCCTCCCATGGCGTATGTGGAGGAGATTGTTCCGGACAAACCCATCCAAGTTCCTCCAGAACATCTCCTCTTCACTGTCCCGGATAATTGAGATGTCCCCACTTTTTTCGTGAACGATGCCAAGCCTCAGGTTCCAGGAATGACACACAGTCACAAGGAAGATGGCCCAGCAGGGGTATACACAACCTGCTATGTTGAGGAAGAATTACCGGGCAACACAGAAGAAAAGGCAGATTCAACAAGCAACGAACCTCCAGAGGAAGCGACACAGCAGGATAGGCTGCAAGGACAACAAGGTGGCAGCGCAAATGAAGAAAAGGAGGAGATTGATGCACAGGAGCCAACTCCCCTCTCCTCCCCTCAGGGAGAATGGCAGGACCAGCCTCCACTCCTCCACCCGGAGCATCTGAAACTGGTCTTTGAAACGCGCAGCATGGTGGAAGACCAAATCCACAAGGCCATCCGAATCATTCAACGCCTTGACATGATGTACGCTGCTTACTCCAGCACATTTCCAAGCCGACAATGCCCTACATGCGCATAGGCCTACGCGATTCCAGTCAGACTGGGAAAGAATGGCAAAGATGACGAGAACACCGGGTAAAAGGCTTTGTGAATGATCATAGTTAGAAATTCTCTTTTGTTTCAAACCAGAGCTTTAGCTCAGTTAGACTATAGTTATGTTGTCAGTAGTAAATTAGGGAACAAACTTAAACTAATGGTTGCCATGCGTCCTGGTTTCCTTCGGGCAGGGCGGATGACAGCCTGGTTATTTTTGTTTGAAAACAAGTGGCATGGAACGACCAGCTGTCTCGGTTTCCTTTTTAGGCGGGACAGCTGGCACTGTAAACGACTTTGTAAACCTGCAACTTCAATATAACAGGATCCTCCTTTTTTACTTAAAAAAAAAAAAACATGCTTATTTAACTTAAAAAAAAAATGTCATTACAAATAAAAAATCATCTAAAATTCATCTAGGCAAGATGTTAAACTATAGCTAGGGTAGTATCTAATATGTATGTGACTAAGGCTATATGTTATTATAAAGCACATGGCCCTATTGGTTGTAATCTCACTGATGACCATAAGGGATATTGATTTTCTTGCAAACATTGTCTAGGTTGAAACTACCTTTTGGTCTTGGAGTAAGACCTAAAATTGTTTTGGATTAGCTAAGAGTTTGTCTTCATTAGAAGTAAGGAAATAGGTTAACGACCCAAAACCCTTGAGCATCTCACACTAGTGAAATTTTGCACCTCTACCTATCACCACCAAGTTATTTTAGATGGCATGATTCAAAAACATATTAAGATAATGAAATTGTAAAATTTATAGAATATAAAGAAATTGAGAATAAATATCATTTCCTTTTAGTTTATCTTTTCCTTAATAATAAAATATAACTTAATTAATCTTCATTACCTTTATATTTATATAAATTGTAATGATCTCCTGGATCGAGTGCCAACTAGCGTGGAGAGCCATGATCATGAGGTAGATGGCGGTGGCACAAATTTTGACGGCGATGTAGAGGATTTCTCCTCAACTCATATGCTCCTCGTCGCTTCCTCTATCCATTCGAACCTGTCTGGCCCTTCTTCTTCACGATATACTCCCTATTCAAATGCAAATGATATGCAAATGGCGTTGAAGGTGGTGGATGTGTTTGTGCCGAAGGAAACTCCTATTAATGATTACCAATGACATGTTCATCCTTGTACTGGATTTCATTATCAAAGATCGTGGGGAGCAAATGTTTAACATGGGTAAGGGCCAATTTTGGGTTAATGTTGTTCCTTTCTCTGAAAAAGTCTAGAAGAATTTGTATCTTTGTTTTTGGTCCCCTATGCCTGGTTGTAAAACTAGAGTGGCTTTCCCAGTGGAGGTCGTGGCAACCCATTACCAGTATTCGGTCCCCTTCACTGCTAAGGAGGCCATGCAATGTTTAAAGGAGGAGGTGAAGCTTATTCGGGCTTACTAAGAGGATGACGATGTGGATAAGCATGTGGGGGAAATAATCCTAGACATGGGATGCTCTTGGAACACGTATACTAAATTCCATCGTACTGTTGAGATGTATTAGCATGCTAAAACCATGGTGGCTCGCGAGATGTTGCCTAAGGAGCAAGATTACAGGAAATTCGACCGAAGATTGGAGGATCTTCAGAGCGAGAACAAGCTGATGTTGGCAATGATATCCTGGCCGGTAAAATGCAATGGAGGATCTTTATAGGTGCCTCGGGGTCCAGTGAGTTGCCTTTGAGATCTCGATCATCTTCTTCGGTTGTTGGGGTCGACATGAGCCTATCTAAGGCTTCGCCCCAGGTTCATACTATGGATGATCGATACTATCTTTGCTTTTATGACACGAGGTTTTTGTGGTTATATGGTCTATGTTGCTTTCTCTAGTTCTCCTCGACTCTTTAGTATAATTTTGTCAACTTTTGAACACTACTATGCTTCTCTAGACTTAGTTTGTTATGTCCTTATTGATAACTGGCATGGTTTCCCTCATGGTTTTCCTATGGGCAAGCGAGTTGATATTTTAATAGAAAAAAACTTACTTACAAAAAACTTATTTCATTTTTACTAATTTAAATATAAAACTTATTATTTTTATTTTATTATATTTAAATTAAATTTATATTTTGAAGAATATTTAATTTATTTATTTATGCAATAAGTTTTATTAATATTAAAATTAAAATATCATTTTAATTCTTATATATTTTTTATCATATAGTTTTTATGTACATAATTATCATATATATATATATATATATATATATATTATTTATTATTTTAGTTTATTGGATGTAGCTTGGATGGTTGGGAGGAATAGTTGTTATCCTTTTCACCCATGTTCAATTATTTGTAAGTAACATGTAATATTCTTAATGGATTTATAAAATACTCTTGTCCTTGAGTATGGACATAGCCAAGTCTTGATCATAAACTACATAATTTTTTATTAGACTGCGATATTTGTGCGAGTGCTTTAGCTCATTCTTATAATTAAAATATGTCATTTCAAAAAAACCTAAATTTATTTTGGAGCAGTTTTTAGTATATAGTGGAGGTTTTGCGTTCTTAGAGATTGTCCTAACAAGTTTAACCATATGTCAAATCACTTCAACCAAAAAAACTAATGGGAGTATGCCCCACCAATGCCAGCAAGCTGCCTGAACAAGCCTGCCACCAGATCCATTGGGTTTCTAACCCCATAGCTATCAATTAACTTACCAAAAGAATTAAAAATGGTTTCATAACTACACATTTGAAAAAATAAGAAAATAAAATAAAAAAAAGAGGCTTATTTCATAGGTCAATGGTAACTTACCAAAAGAATTAAAAATGGTTTCATAATTACACAATTGGAAAAATAAAAAAAGAAAATAATAAAAAGAGTCTTATTTCATAGGTCAATGGATTCATTTCACTTGACTTGGTTATATAGAATTGATGGGTAAAGTGTCTACATTCAATGTGTTTTGGGATTTGTGAAAGGGGGCTAATTCAATATGAACATATGTATGGTTTTTATTTTATATTTGTTATAAAATTATTTTATCAATAGAGTTGTACCTTATAAGAAAGTGACACTCATATATAGTCATGTCAAAATTATTTTCATGAAGTGAAGGTTGCAATAACACTATCAATTTATTGGCCAATGAGAGGTCATAAAATTACTAATTTTATTATATTGAAAAATAATTTATTTTATTTGTTAGGTTAAACATTAAAATTTATACACATTTTTTAAGTCAACATAAAACTAATATGAAAATCAATACTAACTCATTGCTATATACTACCTCCAGCAGTATAATAATAAATACATGAATTACATTACAGTGTTTATACATTAAAGTGTTTTATTTGCTCAAGAATAATATAAGAGGTTAAAAGTTTAAATGGAAAGCAATGATAATAAAAAATTTCTCAAATGTTGTAAACCAATTACACCTACACGTACGGTCGGCGATCCATAAAATCATTTTTTTAAATTTTATATCGACATATATCTAACTCCACTACGTACTTATTTTATTTTATAAGTCACTCATAAATAATTTGTACAACACCTTACAGTTTTGTACATCTACCTTAAATTTATATGAGTGAAGAAAGTTGCCCCAGCTCCAGATGGATAATTAATATTATAGAGGATTGACGTCCATTAATATTATATAATATTATATTATAATTAATTGTCGTACAAATAGTATATATCGAAAGGACACAAAGCAACTTAGCTTTACCCTTTAATGTTCATTTTGCAGTGAATATTTAAAAGTAGTTCTTATAGAAAGTTGTTATAATTTGTATGTCGTTATCATTTTGTAATGCTATGTATGCCTACCACGGTGTTATTGTTTGATTTTTTATTATGATACCCACAGCATATTATGTTAGGTATTTGTGTTATGTGTCTGATCATGAGATTTATTGTTAGTCGGGTTATTATTTATTA
>JASDQU010681532.1:39367-60706 GCA_032191745.1 Picea mariana
ATAAGGGATGCATCCTTTCATGGATGGTCACCATATGTTCTCTATATATGGAACACTCATCATTGTAATAATATATATATATCGATCATATATTATCTCATATTATCTAATATAGAAAAATCAACATGGTAGAAGAGCAGGACTTGGCTTGACTCCCTCATGGGAGGGCCCAGAAAAATGAGAGATAGCTTGCGTTTTGTTAAGAGTTTTGGAATGTACATGAAAAGCAGAGGCTACATGCATATATAGAGAAGAATATATATAATGCAGTAAGCGATGTGCATATATAGATATGTTTGTCCATCATTGCAATAGTGGGCGTACTATGCTAGAGTGATGACGTAAGTTTAGGCACTGGAGAGAATTCCTCATGGGAAAGGTGTATTTGTTGCTACACGGATGACCCACTAAGAGTTGTCGGATAAAAAATCTGCATACAAATGCGTGTTGATGGTGATGCTAGCGGGAGTCAAATTGAGAGGAGGACACAATTGTTGTTCTCAGGGAAATGGAAGGGAAATCAATAGAAAAGCAGCTCACGGAGTTGCGCTTAAAAAGCCCGTCGAGGATCTCTTCTCTCTCTCTCTTTTGAAGGAAATAGTCGACCATGCTATTTCTTTGACAACTATGAAAAGTGGTGACATGTTTTGATCACATGGAATGCAAGAACCCTAGAATTATTCATGCGCGGCTATAGCTTGTTGGTTGGAGACGTTAACATCATAATTGTGGCACTCTGCATTAGAAATCCTTCCCACGAAATTTTTCATTCTGTGGCCAAATCCGTCAGGGTGGTAGGATACGATTCCCAGATGCAGTCCATGTACATTGTTGAGGAGAGAGTGCACCATATGTTGAATCTAATTTCTCTTTTTTAGAATCTCTCACAGGTCTTGGAACTTCATTCAATTCTCGAAAGTAAGGGGATACCTCCCTCTCAAGATTTTTATAAAGAGATGCAATTTTCTCAAGTTCAGAATGACCATTCTAGTCCATCTCGTTCATGCCCACTCTAAACGAATGGCATCGAGTATTAAAATCTTGAAGCTTTGTACAAGCATAGACTCAAAACCAGAGAATTCTTTCCCACACACATTAAAGCAATGGTGAACAATAAATTGAGTCTAGGCACATGGGTGGCCCTTCCCATAAACGAAGATTGGTCGAGCTTGTAGAATGGACAATCATGTTCCGCCGATTTTTCCTAGATCATGGGCCGTCGTCAGCGTGTGGAACAACGACAATGTATTTAAAATGCAAGTGAAAAGCGTCTCATCGTTGAAATGTATGTACATCGCCACTACGCGTGTCTTGGACAGGAGCTTCCCCTGGTTAAAATTCCCCTCGATTCCAGACATGTTTCATTCGTTTGGATTGCATTTTCTATATAGAATTTACATAAAGGGGAGTGAGGGCATGAAGCTCGTAACGGTTGTGTATGTTTCTTTTGGAAGCCTTGTCGTTCTTTCAAAATCTCAAACTCATAAGATAACTCTTAGGTTGAAGGCAAGTGGATATCCCTTCATATGGGTTATTCGTGCATCGAATGTCAATGGGTCATATATTGTAGGATGAGATCACAAGGTATAATCCCAAGAATCCTCATTGGTTTAATCGGGATCGGTTTGTGCTGAGATGGACATGGGTGCATGTGTAACAAGTTCTCTTGCATTTGGCGAGATCAACGCAAGTACTTGGTGTGGATTGATCAAGATGAACATGAGAAGCGGTGACAAACCCTCTTAGTCGAGATCGCATGAAGCTTGTGTCAATGTGTTGATGTTTGAGGCAACATCATGAGACATTCTCCCCGAGGGGTCCTATTTGGACTAGTAGGGGGGAATGTAGACTTCATTCTGACATGCCTCAGATGGTCAGATGAAGGAACCAAGACATTGGTTTCATGAGGAAACCTTGATATGTCTTGGGGGACATTGGTTCCATGAGGGAACCTCGATGTGTCCTAGAGATGTTTGAGGCAACATCATGAGACATTCTCCCCGGAGGGTCCTGTGTGGACTAGTAGGGGGGAATGTAGACTTCATCCTAATGTGCCTCAGATGGTCAGATGAAGGAACCAAGATATTGGTTTCACAAGGAAACCTCAATATGTCATGGGGGACATTGGTTCCATGAGGGAACCTCGATGTGTCCTAGAGATGTTTGAGGCAACATCATGAGACATTCTCCCTAGAGGGTCCTATATGGACTAGTAGGAGGGAATGTGCAATTCATCCCAACATGCCTTAGATGGTCAGATGAAGGAACCAATACATTGGTTTCACGAGGAAACCTCGATATGTCTTGTGAGACATTGGTTCCATGAGGGAACCTCGATATGTCTTAGACATTGGTTTCATGAGGAAACCTCTATATGTCAAATATGGTCCAAGATGACTTAGCTTGATCAACCCCAAGGGACTGGCCATCCCTTATAGGATGAGCTAGCTCAAGTCTTGTGGATATCAACTACATCTGTGAAATGCTACAAAAGGGAGTAGTGAAGCTCTAGTACATCTCCATCAATGAGCAGATAGCATATATTCTGACAAATCCCTTGTCCAAAGGGAAGTTTGTATACTTCAAGGACACGTTGGGGCTTGTGGAGATTACTCCTTTGGTTGAGAGGGAGTGTTGATATTCTTGAATTGTGGATAGTCGGTGTGTTTTTGGACTGACATTCTCCCTGTGGAGAATAGTCTAGGTTGGACAGATTGTTGATATATCATGGACTAACATTTTCTGCAGAAAATGGTCCAGGACTGACATTCTCTTGTGGCACAGATGGTGACCTAATCAGGATGAATGATCTACCCCTATGGCACGGATGTTGACCGGATTAGGGAGGTTGGTACAAGACTGAAATTTTCTATATGGCACATATGGTGACCTAATTAGAGAAAAAGGTCTGGGACTGACATTGTTCTACGACACATGTAGTGACCTGATAAGAAAAATGGTCCCTATATTCCATGGCGTGGCTTTCAACATATGGAAGGACTGCCATTTTTCTTGTGGCATAGATGGGGACCTGATCAGGAAGAATGGTCCTTGTAGTCACGWAACATTTCGTTGAGTGYGTGACAGTTGCGAGACACATGCATAGTCGCGAGACTATGGCAGAGACTATGTGTCTCTGGACAATAGTTGTGTGCTACTACATTGGTTGTGTRCCACTGACAGTGATTGTGTGTCACTGGACAGTAGYTGTGTGCTACTAGTTGTGGTTGTGTACCACTCGACAATAGTTGTGTACTACTATGGATCAACACAGTCGTGTTCTATTGGATGGCATTGTAGTATTTGTATGCTACTAGATGATTGTCACGGAGACTACCAGATCACTTGGAGCAGTTGTGTGTTKCTTGATTACARAGACCGTGACAAATGATTCGAACTACCGTTGGCATGATGAAGAATGTCTCCCTCGTTGAGAGGGGGTGTTGATGTTTGGACAACATCAGGAAGACAATCTTCCATATATATATAATATCATATAATATATGACATGATATTTATAATACAAGGTATATATATATATATATATAATAAATAAGTAGTTATTTATTATCCAAGGGACTCATCCTTTCATGGATGGTCACCATATGTTCTCTATATATGGAACACTCATCATTGTAATAATATATCGATCATTTATTATCTCATATAAAAAAATCAACAATGAACATGTTGTTATGCTCCTTCAAAGTCTCCATCATTTGCTTAAGCTACTTGAAATCTTGGTCCTTTGGAAGCATTCCCAATGCAACCATGGTATTAATATGCCAATATAGTTTCAATGTATTGTAGAATTTAGAATACCTTATTTTAGTGCAACCCAGGTCAGGGATGATATCTCCCACCTGTTCATCAACCTCTGCGTCATCCTTGTAATCCCAGACCAACTTCACATCTTCTTCTAGAGCTAGCATGGTGGCTTTAGCATCCGGTGGAACAAACTCATTATAAAACTGAACAACCTCAACAACAAACTTGGTTGTGCGTATTTGACAGATAAGGGAATTTCTAGAGTGTCCTTCATGGGGATCCATGGGAACATGCAGGAGGAGAAAAGAAGTAAGCCAAATCCAATAAAAAATAGAGTCCCAGTTTGTATTCAGAACGCACCAGAGATCAAACATACACCATAAACTAGGAGTTTTGAAGGCCATAGGTTGCCCCTGCTCCAGACTTAACCCCCTGGGAGTCATCATGCAAACGAGAGTCGAGAATATAGAAGTTTCCAAATCCTTTGTCGTCATGAAAACCAACTTAACTTAGCATCTTGCGAAGAACAACCATCTCGTATGCCCCATTTCCTTCTTGTTTTGCAGTTTGATCATCACCATATCTTCCCTTGTCCTCGATGCATGGGAGATGCATAAGTGAAGAGACATCCCCATCCGCCACCCCATCGTAAAACCGAACCTCGCGTTGAACACATGGCACTCAATTAGGGGTAAAATTATATTATTATTATTATTATATTAAATATTAAATTTTTAAAAAAGAAATTAAATTGAAATCATAAAATAGATCTCCATAAATATAAGATAATGAAGTTAAGCTAGTATGATTTTTAGATCTCCATAAATATAAGATAATGAAGTTAAGCTAGTATGATTTTTTATTTTTTTATGTTTATGGTTTAAGTTTCAATTTATTAAATAATAAGTTGAAGTAAAATTTTTAAATATTTAAAATAATTAAAGTTAATGATTATATATAATTTTATTTTATTTTTTATTTTTATTTATAAATATACACTTTTTTTTTTTCCTTTGGAAAAAATCAATTATATTCCTGAAATAAATATACATGTTTCAATTACATTCAAAATCTAGTCTTCCATACCTTTCTCCAACAACATTGCATAGCTTTTCCTTTAATGGAATGATTACAACTGCTTCTTAATGTTAAATTTAGAGTTGTTATTAAGTTCTTTTCAATTTACTAGAGCATAACAAACAAGTAGGATCACTGAAAGAAACACAATCACAAGGTACATAACATTTTATCCTGGGAAACCCTCATGGGGGAGAAAACCCAACAAAAACTTCCTCAATAATAGATTGTCAATACAATGCCAAGACTAAAGACCAAAACCACAAAGAAACGACTAGGATTGAGCATGTGCCTCTCTTCTCCTTCTTGCAACTGCAACTTCCTTCAAAAGATGTGCACTAGAAGTGTGAGTGAGTGAGTGAACAAATGAGGCACCCTCCTCACTTATAAATACTAGTTGAGAAGGCGCTAGGGTTGTGTCTCTTCATCAAGTAGGGCCGACTTCTTCCAATAATGGTTAAAACCACTTTATTAAACCCCATGGGCCGACTTTACAAACACCACCATATAACTATGGTTTGACCAATCAACAAAAGGGGATTTGGTCTTATACAAGACCATACATGATCAATCCACAAAAGAGGATTTGATCTATAAGATAATAACTCAATTATAATTAGAATATTCTTCGAAGTTATAATATTTCAACACTCCCCCTTAATGAGAAGGGTATTCTACTAACATAACCCAATACAACATCATCAAGAGAGAGAGAGAGAGAGAGGGAAACAACATCATCAAGAGAGAGAGAGAGAGAGGGAAACAACATCATCAACAACTAGAACATTGACTGAGATATCTACAAATCATCGAAAGTTTTTCTCATCATTAATAACATCATTGCTCACAACATGGAATTGGAATAGCATCATCATCATCATCTGCATCAACATCATTTAACATAATACTAAGGCAATAACATCACCAACACCATCATCAACAACATGAGGTTAATACAACACCATCAACGACAACACAAGACTGATACAACATCATCAACAACAACGCGAGGCTGAAACAACAACATCATCAACATGAGGATGAGATAACAACATCATCATCATCATATGGCAACAGAACGAGGTAGGTATAACAACAACACTTTGTGGTACTCTAGCAGACCGTCCTTATTGGACCTTCAGGATCTGTCGAGGAATCATAAGATTCCCTAGGATGTAAATCCTAACGGAGCTACCACGTGGTACTCTGACAGACCGTCCTTACCGGACCTTTGAGATCTTCCCAGGAATCAAAATATTCCCTATGATATACAATCCTAACGAAGCTACTCGTTGTTGGTCAGGATACCATAATATCATCAACATCACTCCCCCCTTTCGAGGGAGGTCCTTTCGGACTATACCAAGCTTGTCTCAAAAGCATTCAAACTTTACACGAGACAAAGGTTTGGTCAACACATCTGCAACCTGCTCATCTATGCCAACATATTGGAGCTTTACAGCTCCCCTCTGCACCATATCACGAATGTAGTGATACCGGATTTCTATGTGCTTCGAATTATCATGGAACACCGGGTTCTCCTTAATTTTTATGCAACTTTGGTTATCACATAGAATCACAGTGGCTTCCATATCCAGATCGAATAGACCTGTCAACAACTTCCGAAGCCATATGGCTTCACAATTGGCGGAATATGTTGCAATGTATTCCGCTTCTGTCATGTTGAGAGAAATACTAGATTGTTTCTTGCTTTGCCATGAAGTCATGGCTAACCCCACAATGAAACAACATTCTGAAGTGCTCTTTCTATTAGAAACACTTCCAGCCCAATCTGAATCAGTATAACCATACAGTCTGAAGTCATGATCTCCAGTATAACAGAGACCATATTCCAACGTACCCTTAAGGTATCTCATCACATGTTTTGCAGCTACAAGGTAAACACGTCTAGGCTCTACTAGATACCGACTCAACGTGTTCACAAAAAAACATATATCTGGCCTGATATTTGTTAGATACATCAACGAACCAATGATCTATCTATATAGAGTAGCATCAACCAATTCAGACGAAGTATCAACCAGGAGCTTCAACTTTGTTTCCATGGGTATGTTCATGGATTTACATTCCAACATGTCAAATCTCTTCAATATTTCAAGTGCATACTTCCCTTGGTTAAGGAAGATCTTCTCTGGCCTCTGCCAAACTTCAAGACCTAAGAAATAATGCATTAGGCCTAGGTCTTTCATCTCAAATTCTACAACGAGCTTCTTCTTACAATCTGTGATGAGCTTTTCTTCTTCTGTTAAGAACAATTCATCCACGTACACTAGCAATATAATTGGCTCATCATTCATAATCTTGAAGTAAAGGTTAGAATCAACTTTAATCTTGGTAAAGACCAAGATCACCAGGAAACTATCAATTCTGCCATACCAAGCTCTGGGAGCTTGCTTCAATCCGTACAGAGCTTTCTTCAACCGACAAACATGAGTCTTTTTATCTTCAACTTCAAACCCTTGTGGTTGTTCTATATACACTTCTTCTTCAATAACACCATTTAAGAAGGTTGTTTTCACATCCATCTGGTGTAACCTCCACTTCATTTTGGTTGCAAGAGCTATGATGGTTCTGATAGAAGTGTATCTGGCTACATGAGCAAACGTCTATTCATAATCAATGCCTTACTTTTGAGAAAAGCCACGAGCTACAAATCTTGCTTTATGTTTTTCAATACTTTCGTCCATAGCATGTTTTATCTTGTATATCCATTTGGAAGATACCACATCTTTGTTCTTTGGTCTGGGAACTATTTCCCATACATCATTCTTTATAATGGACTGGTATTCTTCTGTCATGACATCCACCCATTCTTTCTTTTGAATGGCTTCTTCAAAGCAAGTAGGTTCCTTTTCTATGAGATCACACATCAAGGCCATATAACTGGAGAATGGCTTAGGTTTCTTGCTTTGTCTCATGGTTCCTTCTGGGGCACCATAATTCTCTCCATCTTGAATAAGTTCCCTTTCCCAAGTTGAATTTCTCTTGTGAGAGATCGTCATCTGGGGAGGTTCTTGAAATTCTATCATATCACCATCTTTTGGAATCTCATCATCAGGTGTAATTGTAACTTCCTTCATAGGTTCTGCAGCTTTGGGAGCTACAGGTTCTTCTTCATATACTTCTTCAAGCTTGCATTTCCTTGATCTTTTGAGTGTTGCTTCTTCATCAAAGGTTACATCTCTGCTGATCTCAATCTGATGGTATCCTGGTATGTAAATTTTGAAGGCCTTAGAGACCTCACAATATCCAACAAATATTCCCTTCTTTCCTAAAGGGTCCAGCTTAGTTCTCCTTTCTTTTAGAATGTGCACAAACACTAGACAACCAAATATTTTGAGATGGCTTACTTTTGGCTTCTTTCTGGAGAACATTTATTCGGGGGTTTTGAATCCAAGTGCACTATGGGATAATCTATTTTGGACATAAACTGTTGTTCTTGTTGCTTCAGCCCATAAGGGCATTGGAAGATCTTGATCATGGATCATAGTCTTCACTACTTTCATTATTGTTCTATTGTTTCTTTCGGCTACACCATTTTGCTGAGGATTTATAGGGAGTGGTGAGCTCCCTCTTAATCCTGACATCTCTACAAAATCTTCCAAATTCATTTGAGGTGTATTCTCCTCCATTATCTGACCTGTGTATCTTGTTTTTTCTTTCGGAGATATTTTCTACCAAGGCTTTGAATTCCTTGAACTTTTCGAGTACTTCATCTTTTAATTTCAAGAAATAAACCCAACTCTTACGAGAATAATCATCAATAAATGACACATAGTATACATACCCACTTAGAGAGGTTGATGGCATTGGACCACATACATCTGAGTGGATGAACTCTAAGATTCCTTCTGCTTTATTGTCACTCTTTGGGAAAGGATTCTTTATGTTCTTTTTTTGTGCACATCCCTTGCACACACCTTCATGATCAACCTTGAATTCTGGTAGACCTGTAACTACTTTGCTTACATATGGTAAGGCTTTGTAGTTGATGTGAGCTAGTCTTCTATGCCAATGTTCACAAGGACTCTCAGTGGAGTGAGTCAAGGCTGCATCTGAGTGACCTTTTAACTTGTACAAACCACCTTCTTCTGTTCCAATAAAAATTGCATCTTCTATGGTTTTTCCTTTAGGCCACATAAGAACTTCACCATCTATGAATGCAACCATGAAACCTTTCTTATCTAAGGTTGAGATAGAAAGTAAATTCTTTGTCAAACCTGGTACATAAAGTACATCATTCATTCTCATTGGAGTCCCTGAATCAAGTTTGTAGGTGGATTCTCCCATTCTTTTGATAGGGTACTGGTAATCATCTTCGAGTGAAACTTTCCGGGGAAGGTCCTTTTATGTAAGGCTAGAGAGAATGTCTTTTTGAACTGTCATGTGCTTAGAGGCATCACTGTCTAATGTCCAAGTGTCCTCTCCAGGTGTCAAAGATCCTGAGATGGCGGAAAATAAAACATAATCTTCAATTTCTTCTTTAGTTAACTTTGTGGGTGGCTCATCATCTTCAACTGCATGGGCATGATGTCTTTTGTTATTTCTTTTATTGTATTCTTCCCTTACGGAAGGACAATTCTTAGCAATGTGTCCCATCTTATCACAATGATAACATTGATAAGAGGAGAAATATTTTTATTTTCTTTGACCCTTCTGATATTTCTGGAATCTTCTTGGAGGGTGAGATTCTTTATGGAAGTAGATGAATCTTTTTGGGGAGTGAGATTCCTTATGGAGGTGGGTCTCGTTTTGGAAATGAGGCCTTTTCTTTCCTCCTTTAGCATGAGCAGCTAGGGCTAGGGCTTGGTCTTCATCCCTTAATAGTATTGCTTTTCTGTTGGCTACTCTTGCTTCTTCTTGAACACATTCTTCCCAAAGACTATCAAATTGGAATTTTTATTTTCTTGCAAATATAGTTTGGATGAAGGCATCCCATGGTTTTGTGAGACCATTAAGAGTTGTCATGATGAGTTCATCTTCATCCAAGTTGTCTCCAATTGCTTCTAATTGTTCTTCGAAATGAGTAACCCTAGACAAATAGTCTTGGATTGTTTCTCCTTTCTGCATCTTTGTATTCTTGAGTTGGGTTCTCAAGTTCATCTTTCGATTGATGTTCTTTCCTTCATACATTCTGATTAGGGAATCAAACATCTCTTTTGGGATATTCTTAGAAGACACTTGAGGGATCAAGTGATCTTTGATGGAGTCTACAATAATCCTTTTGGCCCTAACCATATCCTTCTTGTACTTCGTTTTGGATGCATCTTCTTTGGGTTTCTATACATTTTCTTTTATGAATTTTGCAAGGTCATTCTCTTCAAGAATGAGTCCAATTCTGTACTTCCAGGAACAAAAGTTTTCCTCACCTTCTAACTTGTCAACAAGCTTGATGCTTGCAGACATGTTGACCTGGAGCTAGGAAAATGACTAGAGAATGAAAGTGCTCATAAAGTGAATCTAAACTTACCAGGAGATGTGCTGGGCTGAGGTGAGTAGGCTGGAGCTGTCTGTTTTAAAAAAATCCAAATTTTACCCCTTGAAACTGGACCTGCGCAAATCTGGACGAGTACTTTTGGTACTGGTTATGGTTTTCTCGTACCAGTCAAAATTAAAGTTTGACTTTTTGGAGGCTATGGCCACTGAAAAGGTGCGCTCAAGCTGCCAAATGATGCGTTAGAGTAGGGCGCACTTCCCTAGATGGTTTTTAGTTAGAAATTCCTTTCCAATAAAAAGCCATAATTTTCTTGTACAACAACAATGACATTTTTGGATACCTAGTGAAAGGTGCTCTATTCAGTCAAGCTCTGAAAACATGCTAAATTTAGAGTTGTTATTAAGTTCTTTTCAATTTAGTAGAGCACACCAACATAAGTAGGATCACTGAAAGAAACACAATCACAAGGTACACAACATTTTATCCTGGGAAACCCTCATGGGGGAGAAAACCTAACAAAAAATTCCTCCATAATAGATTGCGAGTACAATGCCAAGACTAAAGACCAAAACCGCCAAGAAAAGACTAGGACTAAGCATGCACCTCTCTTCTCCTTCTTGCAACTGCAACTTCCTTCAAAAGATGCACACTAGAAGTGTGAGTGAGTGAGTGAACAAATGAGGCACCCTCCTCACTTATAAATACTAGTTGAGGAGGCACTAGGGTTGTGTCTCTTCATCAAGTAGGATTGACTTCTTCCAATAATGGTTAAAACCACTTTATTAAACCCCAGGGGCCGACTTTACAAACACCACCATATAACTATGGTTTGACCAATCCACAAAATGGGATTTGGTCTTATATAAGACCCGACAAGATCAATCCACAAAAGGGGATTTGATCTATAAGATAATAACTCAATTGTGGATTGATCTATAAGATAATAACTCAATTATAATTAGAANAAAAGGTTGTTTTCTATTCTAGTAGTTATAACCGAAATTCCATGGATTCTGTTTCAGTGCCTTCATGGAACTCATATTATCCAAAGGCTCTGGTAGGAAGCTCCAAAGCTTCTTTTGATAGTTCATTTTCCTTTGTGTTGAGTTCTCGCAAAATGTGGTGGAAAGACAATCATTCAAAAGCCCTAAAATTGAGTTTGATGTCTCACATCATGTTGGCCAGCTTTGGGTTATAGATAGAGATTTTACCATTGGCCCAGTCAATTGCCATTTTGGAGTCGCCAAAGGCTTGCAACTTGGTAATATTTTTTTCCTTTGTCGTTTCTAAAAGAGTCAAGAGTGCTATTAGTTCCGCACTACTATTTGTCCCGCTCCCAGGGGTGTATCTTATATGGATGTAGTGAGAATGACTTATGAACATGACTATTCCAACTCCACAGTTCGGGGAGTGGCCTTGGCTGCAGGCTCAGTCGAAATATCCCCAGGGGACAGTATAATTAATGGCTGAAGGAATCAAACAATGTACTTTCCGAGTCCTCGAGTTTTCCTTATATTCTTTGGCTATGCAGAGTTTGAGGGACATTGTCACCTTGGAGGAACTCTATAAATATACACTTATTTTATAAAAAATATTTGATTTATTTATTTTTATAATAAAATTTCATATCTAATATTTTAATTTTTAGCATTTTTATTTATTTTTATACTAAAATTTAATATTTAATATCTTAATTTTAACAGTTTATTATTGATATTTAATTTGGAATATTGGTATTTTATTATTTTTGATATTTAATTTCAAATAATTTTATTGTTCAAAATTTTTATAAGTTATTTTGAATAAAGGAATTTCTTCATGATGACTTGGTTGTCGTTTTATGGTCCACTTTTCTTGGTAGTTTGCTATTTTGAAGAAAGGAAGGCTGTTATTATGGGCTTTATTTGTTTTTATTGTTGTTGAAGGAAAATGTCATTATTGCAAGTTGATTTTTATTTGAGTTTTTATTATAGTTGATATATGTTTTGCATTTTAGGAGGTTAATTTTGTATTTGTCATTTGTGAGTTGATTTTATTATCAGCGAGTGTTGTGTGATATTCATTTTATTACGAGTGTTGTGTGATATTTCATTGAGTAGTTGTTTTTAATTTATTATTATTATTATTTTAAGATCAAGATAATTATTAAAAAAATGAAAAACTGTATATGTATTTGTTATTTGTGAATTGATTTTATTATCAGTCAGTGTTGTGTGATATTCATTTTATTACAAATGTTGTGTGATATTTTATTGAGTAATTGTTTTTAATTTTTTTGTTTTATTATTATTATTATTATTATTATTATGATATTATTTTTTTAAGATTAAGATAATTATTAGAAAATAAAAAACTGTATATATTTTTTATTAAATTATAATAGTAAAAAAATTACTTTGAAACATAATATAAATGACAACATTTATAATTTAGAAGACATAAACAATACTTATTTAAATAATATATATATATATATTAATAATTTATTTTTAAGGTTACAATACCAAATTGATGTATGAGATCCCCTTCTTCTAATAATTTTGACTGGTAAAGTCTATGGAGGTATACATACCATACCCCCCTCTGGTAGACACGAAATAGTTTTAAAATAAAATGTTAATCATTAATGTTAGAAAAAGTGTTTAGTATATTGATCGATTTTTTTTTTTTTTTAAGTAAAAAAGTGGAACCTGCTATATTAAATTATCGAAAAACTTTGACAAAATATACAGTGATATAGGTCTAAGTCACCAAAAATGCTGCCGATTACCGGAAACCAACATAAGTGGAGAGCATATAACAGTGGCATGATAAAATATGAAACAAAGTAGCATCTGTCCTGCCCGGAGGAAACTAGGACAGATGGCTATAGTCCAAATGGGCATAAAACAGTAACATGATAAAACTAAGAACCAAGAAAGCATAAAGACCTAGATACCCGGTGACTTGTCGCCCTTGCCAGTCTGCCACGTGGACCCAGTCGGGATGGCAAATGCCTGCGCGCAGAGAGGGCACTTCCGCTTAGCTGGAACATTGGAGTACGCGTCAAGGAGCAGGTCCAGACGCTGGCTCATGAGAAGGGCTCTATGTTCCAGGTTTGCCATGTGGCCTCGGAGTTCGAACACCAAAGCCAGATGCTCTGCACGAAGGAGAGAGCCATGCAAACCATCACCCATGTCGTTGAGGGGAACATCCCTCAATTCCACGGTCGCTCCAATTCCAGTGTCAAACTCCATCTGCTCTGCACCATCCCCTTCATCCTTCCTCGCCGATCGATTGTTGTCCGCATTCACATCTGCTTTGGTTGCCTGCCTATCATGGCTGGTGGGGTTGTAGTCACCCGGCCAGGGAATTTCCTCAACAATGCAGACGGGGATATCATCTTCCAGAGTGAATTTTGGTCTGCTTTCATCCCGGTGAGTCGCCTCTGTGGCACGAGGCTCCTGGGTAGTCGACAGGTCCTCCATGAACGGATCTTCTTCCACGTAACAGGTGGGAAATGCATCCTTAGCCCCAGCCTCCTGCCTGTCTCCTGGCTTAATTGTCGTGGCTTCGCTACTGCAACCGGCTCCCGTCTCCGCAATGGTGGCGAGCAGCGCCAATTTCTCAGCCCGAGCCTTCTTCCGGAGAATGGAGGTCGCCATTGCCAGAGCACATTCCGATTTTTCTTTCCTTTGCCGCTGCGCCTTGTGGGCGTACCAGGCCGAGCCACAGCGAGGCCTGCCCCGCTTTCTGGCCATAGTTGCCGGGGAATAGATGAATGTACAGAGGGGTTGCAGCGAGAAGTTAATAAGCCAGGACGAGAAGGATGTTGGGTTGCACCAGGGCTCCCAGAAGAAGAGGAGAGCTGGAGCAAGAGCAGGCCGACTCTGCTCAGGCTCATAAAAAAGCAAAATGCCAGGAATTTCCTCACCAAAATGCAACGAGATGGGAGTGAGCCAGGACGAGAGGGGTACAGGACTGCACCAGAGCACCCATGCGAAGAGGAGAGCCGAAGCAGGAGCAGTCCTGCTTTGTCTAGGCACATAAGAAAGCAAATTACCAGAGGCCGAAGTCACCTGACCCCCCTTAAACCCTGTTATGTTGAGTGCGTTGTGAGTGAGAGTGGTCGCGCGAGGGGGGAGTCCCTCCGTCGTATAACTGCAGCTATGGCCGTCCACCATCGTAAATGCAAGCTTGTGGGTGGCGGCCATCGACATTTATGCCATGGCTTAGTGCCAAGCTCAGTGTCACAGGAGTGCCGTGTGTCACCCCATCCGGGGGATCGAAATTTTAAAAATAATAAATTATATTAATAAGAGTAAGTTAAAATGTGGACTAGCCTTGAGGGTTAGCTCAATTGGTTTAGAGTGATAGGTTAGTTTATCATGCTTGTTTTTCGTCACGGGTTTGTCTCTCTTGATTCCCTAGTGCGATGCCTTGTAATCAGAGTCGTCGAGTGACTCTCTTGATCCCCCCTGGGGCGAGGCACCATAATTAGGCCTAAAGGATTTCCTTAAAAAGAAACGTTAAAAAGTGCACAAAGTTATGTATTTATTGAAAGTCCAACATGAAGTACTTACACCTAGTCCAAGTAATACCATCCCAATATGATGCACTTACCCCTAGCCCAATGAGCTTGTTCATTAAGTTTGTGATTGGCTCACAACCAATAACAAATCGACTTAACTTAATATGAAGCTTTATAAAAAAAGTGGAGTAATGACATCTACAATTTTAATATAGAGCTTTAAAAAAATATTGAGCAATGACAACCACAAAGTCTTTAAAACAAGCGAAATAGGCAAATAAATGTATTGTGTATCAATGGGTAGCAATAAACACCTAATTACAAAGCATTAAATACTCTGCATGCTCAGACACTTGAATCAATAATAACTATAGATCCAACAACAAATACCCAAACATATATAACATTAAATGTTTATTACTCACCATAACCAATACGATCCATGTTTAAGTTTGGTAGGGAAAATACATAAATATGCCCCCACATGATTTACATGGAGCTGGTGGGCACCAAGATCAGCCCAACAGTTTGAAAACAAAAGATTAAGGATCAAATATAAAGACTGTATGATATAGATTCGCACTAATTCGTATTATTATTTTATTAAATATAAATGAGTCCTCCAAATTCATTAAAGATTGGAAATGGCTGACGCCCATCACATATATTCTCTTTGACGTTAAGTGATTGACCGACTTAAAATCAGTAAACACGCTTACGTTATTCTCCAACATAGCGTTATTTTCCAACATAGCATGAGCTGGCAGAGGCTGCCCTTGTCAGGTACTAACCCGGCGGTCAAGACGGGACGCCTTCACGGACATACGGAGTAAAGTAACACGTCATCATGGCCGACAGTCGAGAGCACGCGTGGAAGGACGGTGCCGTGGCGCTGTGCGGCTGATGGCAATCGTCCAAACCGTATCCATCAGATTTGACAGGTATTTCTGAATTTTTCCTGCTTTCGCTGGTGTGATGGCCCCGTATCCCACGGTGTTGTATTGGCAATACTGCCTACAGGCTACAGCCGGTTCCCCACTGCCGTTGGTTTTCTATAATGGAAATTCAATGACCATGCTGTTGATTAATAGAAAAAGTAGAATAAAATCCCAATATAAGAACAAATAGTTGCCTGGAACAAAAAGGTAATACCAACTTCCAAGATATTTTTTCCTTTGAAGGAACATAAAGAACTGAAACAACTACAGGCATGCAGGATTACGATTGTCGGATGTTTTTATTCAAATAAAAAAATAGTGTGGAAATATATTCCAACTAAGGAAAGCGTCATTATAAAATCGTACCAGGAGATCAATCGATGCATGACTTCATCTTTTCAATTCCTCCATTTCCCAGCGCTCTAGATAGGAATCTTTTTGGTGTTATTTACCTTCTCGAAACGTCTACCTAAAGCCGGAGTTTAAACATATACGAAATGATTTTTTTCGCTTCAATCATTTGTTTCAAATTTTGCAAGAAATTGTTAAATCAGTATATTTGAGTAATTATTTCTGTATAATTTCAGTGTCGGTTTTTTCACATGCTGAATCCATTTCTATATTCAAAACTAAGCTATAATTTTATCTCTCATTTAATTGTTAAGATACTCTTTTTATAATTATCTCTAAGGTTGTGAAAATGTATTAGTCTGAATTTCATTATACATAATAATATTGTACCATTATACTTTTTCTTAAATTTCAAAAAGAACTAGGGAGGGAAAAATTAAAGAGACAAATTTTGTATATTGTTACAAGTCACTTATGTTCAGATATAAGAGAAACATGGCATATTTTCCTGAGTGAAATTCACTTTTGTGTTTATCAACTTTTGATATATATTTATCAAGCAAAATATGTTCATTTTTACCTCCCAATAAACTCCTAGGGTATTCTCCTTCCCTTGAAACCCACTTTTGTGTTTATCAACTTTTGATATATATTTATCAAGCAAAATATGTTCATTTTTACCTCCCAATAAACTCCTAGGGTATTCTCCTTCCCTTGAAACCCACTACATTGTATAAAGTAGACAACAAGAATATAAATAATTGTTTTTTTCTAGCGTGTTCGTTACTTGCGGGACTACCCTATGGTCCAAGAAACCGCGACCCACGGGTATCTAAACCATCAAAGTCACTGAGGAATCACACCCTACGTGGGCCACACCAACCCTTAACATGGCTGGATTTTTTGGGTGTCTCCTCTCGACTACCACGAGTTTCAAACCTTGGTTGCCTTACAGAACGAAACCATTGAAATCCAATCACGCTAGTAGGATTTAACGAGAATGTAAAGAGTTGTTAGTAGATTTCATTTGACATAATAAAATTGTACCATTTTACTTTTTCTCCGTACTACAAATTATCAAAAGAATCAACAAGGAAGAAACTTTTTTCTTCTAATTTTGAGGTCACAACCAAGCCAGACACCATATTGGTGTATGAGACCCCCTTGTCTGTGGGACAGGGGACCCCCTCCACGCAACGATTTTACTGTTAAAGTCTATGGAGGTATACATACCCTACCCCCCTCTGGATTTGAACTTGTTACCTCTTAAGAGAAAACATGTGTTCTTAATGATTAGGCCCACTCAGGCTGTATGACGTAAAGGAGCAAAGTTTGTATGACGTAAAGTCACTAAAAGCTCATACTAAGACAAATATGACAACTCTTTCCTAGTGAAATTGACCTCCCAATGAGGTTAAATCTTAAATTGATTAGTTTTACCAATCTTCCACACCACTACCTCCCAAGTAGGAACATATTTTGGAAAAATCTCATAAATATTGGTCAAGCTAAACCAAGTTGACCAACAAATTGGTATGAAGGGCTACTAAAATAAATGGTGGACCGACAAATTGGTATGAAGGGCTACTAAAATAAATGGCTGACCAACAAATTGGTATGAAGGGCTACTAAAATAATTGGCTCTGGGCCATGGTTGTGGCAATTAAAAACTTAGTCTTATGATTAGTTTCAATAAAAAAATCAGAAAACTAGAATTTGGCATGAAGCAATGCACCGTATACTTTTATAAACATAATTCCCATTGTCATAATTCTAGATTAATCCATTCTTCATGGTGCCCATAGCTCTTCTCCCTCTCATATTCTAATCTCCATTCCCCCTTCAACTCAAATCCCAATCCTAATATATATGACCAAATTTTCCTCTGCGTTTTGCTTATTTATAGGATTCAAAGGTGAGGAAGGTGATGCCAACAAATGAGGTGGTCCCCCGAAAATGGACTCGATATAACTTGTCATGACAAAATGTAATGTATCTTCAAAAGGTGGGCTAGATGCAACGTATCTCCAAAAAGTGGACTAGATATATTGTATTCCAAAAATTAGACTGGATACATTGTATTGTGATAAAAATTGGATTATGAAATATATCTCTAGAAAGTGGATCACAAGCAATGGACATGAAAAAAGTAGACCAGATACAATGTAGTCAATGAGTTATTTTTGGATTGAACCGATCTTTCAAGTGAACCTTTTATTCGTCATCAAGGATTCTTGAGGTAAGTATCTAGATAATGTGTAAATCCATTATTTTGAAAGAACAAAATGCAAATAACCAAGTAAGTAACTAAATAATGTGTAAATCGATTATTTTGAAAGAACTAAATGAAAATAACCAATTTCCATTAGAGAGGAGGTTAACTAAGATAAAATAAAACAAAGTAAATAGGAAAAAAATATTTCACTGATTGTACAAATTTACATTACTCCATTTAATGTATTTTCCACTTGTCTTGCCTCATCTCAATCTCAATTTGTTGAATATGTAGTACTTTTCAAGGAAAAGTTCTCTTGGCTATCTTCAATGTTTTTCTTCTTGGTTTAGAGGATGCTTATTAAGATTTAGAACTTGCCATGTCATAAAAAGGTGATGAGTTTTGATTAGATCTTGCCCTTTAAATGGGCAAAAGAGATACCTAGAGAAGTGATGCTAGGGATGAAGTCATTTTTCTCACGATGTTAAAGAAATGCCTTGCGGAGTGATTGTTTTTTACTAGATGAAACCATCACTACTACAATATGGAGGAGTGAAGAAGCTCATTAAATGATAACAGAGAACAAAGAGTCTATAAATTGTATACAAGGAATGAAGAAGATTAGAAGATACCAAAGAGTCTATAAGTTTTAGAAGGAAGGACATTTGCAACTAGTATTAAAAAAGCTCTGATCACTCTTGAAATATTGCATTGCAATATCATTTTGTTAATATGATGTTTACCACCATTTTGATCAACTTTATAAACTATGAAGACAAACTTTTTTGAAATAAAAAATTATTTATATTAATAAATACAAATATCTATTTTTGCCTTTATTTAAATCATCTTTTTTCATTGTAAATACTTGAGAAAGTAAAATTAATGACCAATGATGCAAATCAAACAAAACCCAATCCAATTAAATAAGATAGACAAGTTTATAATTTAAAAGTTGCAATTACAACACCATCTTTAATTATTATAATCTCTTCCTTTAATCAATAAATAAATGTAGTACATATGTACACTCTATTATCACATAAACATTTGATTTTATAGGCATATTTGAAGAAAAATACATTTATATATCTTTTGTGTATTCAATGCATGACACCATAAAATGTCACATTCAAAACTTTTCACGAGTTAGATGCGTCCTATGACTTTCGATCGAAATCAAAAGTCATACGATATTTGTTACTTTGTGCACATAAGATGATTATATCACGACTCATCGATCGAAGTCCTTAAAGATCAAACCGATTTTAATATTTATAATAAAATAATTTAGCATGTCAACAATGAATGATAATTTTGAACAAGTTTCACTATAAAATGGTTCTTATAATTTTTTTAAGTTTAAAGATGGAAAAATTTATTATAATTCAGATGTTAATTGATAGTGAAAATAATGATTAATAGTTGTTATTAGTGAATGTAAGTTTACTCATCGATGTTATACAAGGAAAATTAAGCCACTTTAAATATTGTGATTGTAGTTTAT
This sequence comes from Picea mariana, assembly GCA_032191745.1. NCBI lineage: Eukaryota > Viridiplantae > Streptophyta > Pinopsida > Pinales > Pinaceae > Picea > Picea mariana. The sequence continues at coordinate 59,192 of JASDQU010681532.1, forward strand.
AAAGGTGCACTTTTTCAGTTTTGCTAGATGCCTTTGGATCTTGGGCTCTTAACCTTACATCGAAAGGAAAATGAGCTTAATCAAAAGTTTTTAGGTCTTAATCCAAGACCAAAAGGCAGTTTCAACCAATATAGTACATGTAAGAAAACTAGTGTCCCTTGTTGTCATTGTTGAGGATACCTCCAATAGATTCATGCACTTTCTAATAATATTTAACCTTAATCTTAGCCCATCGGGCTAGGTCGAACAATGGATGTCCCATTCTAGAAGATGCTATCTTCCATTATAGGGGCCCCACCTAAGTTTGAAACTCAACTTACTTGCTTAGCGTGGTTTGTGGATGCCTATGTTATGCTGAAGTTTATAGGGGCAGTCTCTTTGACTAAACCATGGGTCTTCTTGATGACAATTGATAGGTCTACCAATTCTCCTGGTTAAAAAAAAATTCTAACCTTAATCTTTTACATGACATCATATACTATCTCCAATTACAATTTATTTTTTTGTAAATTATCCATCCCGAATTTTCCATTACTGTAAATGAAAGTAGTTACACACAAATTGTGGTTGGTCGAGCACTCGAGAAAACCGACCAGTTACAATACAATAGTTTGAGTTGCCCATGACAATTAAAAAGTTCAAAAAGCAGAAGTTGAGGCCCATTGCAAAACAAATTATACTATACACTGTCACTGTAAATGCGACAATTTTCCTTATAGCTAACAATGCTATCATAATTTCTAAGGCTAGCCCGAGGTGTGACTATAGCCAGGCACCAATCTAAATTGCATATCCAAAACCGAACCATAGAAAACAAAGAACCTTAAGAAGACAGAACATGAGGAGCTCCAGGGGGAGGCTCATATGCACCCACATACACATGACTCGGTCCAACCACATCCACATTGGAGTTGAGCAAGTGATCCATTTTCTTGCCAAGGCCAAGAATCTCCATCCACATTTCATCCAACTGCAGGAATATTTCCTCACGGGCTTCATTCCTCTCAACCAATACCTTCCGCATCATAGGCTTTAGGAGCCAATACAAGTCGACCGTTTTGATGTATAGGGTGGCGTGTTCTCTGTAAGAGCCATGGTCCATAATCCATTGACCAATTTACACAACCATAACATCATGGTCGACAAATTGATGGAGCACCCTAGCATCTGCCTCTGCGAGGTCCAATTCAACGCGTATGTGTGGCGGATTATGGGCTTCATAAGCCTTAGTTGTAGGCACCGTGACAGATTGAGTATGGCGGTCAACAACTCCTCCTCTGCGACTTCTACCTCTTTGCCCGTGACTACCACAAGGCATGACGAAAAGAGGATAAAAAACAGTGGGAAATGCAGGAAAAGGTGATAGAGAGGCTGCCTGGAACGATGGTCTTTGAGACAAAAGAAGCGAGCGCGGGAAAGGATTCCAATAGGGGGAATGGAGAGCAAGAGGAATCACGATATAACAAACACGACAAGACCATAGATAATGAAACCCCCCACATCGAAAATCATCCA
>JASDQU010681532.1:74666-85864 GCA_032191745.1 Picea mariana
AATTTGGTGTGCTGGCTTGGCTGTGACCTTAATATATATATATATAACCTGTATTTGGGTGTGATGTTTAGTTCATGTCCCTTTCTCTATATCACTATATAATGGGTTTTGCACTCTTTTTCTTGTAAACACGGATATTTGAGTATATTGAATATCTTGTCTAATAGCATATTCGTGTGAGCTGTGTGGACTTAATAAAAATGTGATCCTAATTGACAGATCTAATTCTAATAAAGTTTAGAATTAATCTTTGGCAATTATTGTGCTTAATTCAATGCTTAATTACAGCTTTGAGGTACCTCTCTTCATCACTGTGTTTAATTCAATGCTTAATTACAACTTTGAGGTACCTTTCTTCATCACGGATATTCGCTGAAGTATTAACAGGCTGAAAGTTAAGTTATGATGCACTTTACTATTTTGACGTAGTGTTTAATGGCAACATTGCTTGAAATATATTATGCATGTTGCATTTTACCTTTTAATGTTTGTGAACTGCCAGATTCTAGTTCCATGATGTTGTTCTTGGACTAGGAACGGTATGCATTGTTTCTAAACTTTCTCCTTTTGCAATAGTTTGTTTGCTTTGCATTTCTGTCCTTTGACCAATTATTAACTGTTAAAAATTCTATAGATGTTTGGATGCAAGTTGAAATAGAGTACATTTCTAAATGTGATTACTTTGATATTGATGTATTGTTTTGCCTCTAGGCTCTGCGAATGAAGGATAGTGTATGGGATACTTTATTCATTAGATTGTCAGTATGGATATGCTTCCAAAAGTATTATCTCTTTTGGAGAAGCACAAAACAATGGTGTTCTGGAGCCAATTCCATATTCATTGAATCATATTGGAATTGCTCAGTTATTTATCAGCAGAGATATTATTGTTTTAGATGAACATCCTGTTGGATGTTTCTTTTTCAATCCTTCATTCTTCAGTATAGAAGCCTTTGGTGAGATATTTTAAACTCCGTTTCCTCAAGGCAGTACTATTAAAAATGTTTTACCCAGTGCATATACGATACAAAGGTTATGTGACTGCAACAAATTGCGGGCAATTTATTTAGCTATGCTTTTTGTTAAAGCAAATTTACATTTAACTTTCTTGTCATGTCTCTGCAATTGTTGCATGGTGGCCTTAGTGAATGGCATGTGATGGCAACTATGTTGGTAAATTATTCATCCCATTTTCTCATTGGAAATAATCCAGTGGAAGGATCTTGAAGTTTCATATCACGTTTACAAAAATAATTGCAAATCTTGATAATAATGAGCTCACTATTTGCAATACTATAGTGGATACACTGCTGTCAATGGTTCAGTCGCAGGTGGATATTAGCTCCCTTAGCGTGTGATATTTATCAATTAGTATTAAGTTGCCTCCTGTACTAGCAAATGTTTTATGTTGTTGCTAACAGAATAATCCGTTTATTGCGTCCTTTTCTATCTGAATATTAGCAGGAATTCAGATCAACTCTGAAGTGGGCTTCTGCACACCATAGAGATTGAGTGTAAGCTCTCCCATGATTTATATATTTTTCACCTTATTCTATTTATGGTTGCTTCCTTTATCTTGACACTAACGAGATTTAGGAGCAACTCCGATGTGGTCTTTTGTTTAATATTTTCTATGATTTTCATTTGAATGTTTTGCCCCTTTCTGTTGTGCTTGCTTGATTCTCACATGTTTATTGACACCTGTGTCAGTAAGAGGTATTGAATTTAGAATTTCCTTCTATTCTGTCTTCCAAAGCTCCTTTTTAATTGTATAATTTAACTTTCAAAAGTAAAACTTCTCAGCCAGGGATTAATAATATTTCTGTGAGGAGAATGTGGTGAATTGTGGAAGTCTGTTCTTTTTTTTTTTCTTTCTATTTGTCTTTGATGATTATTTTACCTGTAATTATCTATATCTTATAATTTTTAGCATCTGGAGATTCTATTTAACCTCTCATGCATGCATTTTGTTTCAATTTTTAGAAATATTGTCTCTGTTCTGGCTTGTGTTGTCACTAGTTTTTATTTATTTATTTTGTATAGGAAATGTGTCTGAGTAACCTTAACATATAAGGACATATTGCACAAGAGAGATTTATGGTTGGAGTCAATTATTGTATCACTTATAGAAAAGAGTCATATTTTGAAGTCTCCTGGCTTCTGCTGTGGTACAGGATGCAATGGAGTATGCTGATTGTGAATCTGTTGTCAAAGATTATCGCCCTTTCAGGGAGGCAATGAAAAAGAGGGGAATTGATGATATGGATCTGGTGATGGTTGACCCATGGTAAGTTGTCTTCTAACTATTCATTTTTTAATCTATCTTAATGATACAAATTTTACCATGGTAATCAGAAGGGCTGGAGTTGTTGCCAGTTCAATAAAAAAACTTATTTCAAATGGCATAAGTGTCTTCTCAGGTGTGTTGGTTATTATATGGAAGAGGATGCTCCTAGTCGAAGACTAGCTAGACCACTTATATTCTGCAGAACTGAAAGTGACTGTCCACTGGAAAATGGATATGCTCGACCAGTTGAAGGCATACATGTACTTGTTGATATGCAAAAAATGGAAGTAGTGGAGTTTGAAGATCAAAAGCTAATTCCCTTGCCACCTCCAGATCCCCTCAGAAACTATACCGCAGGAGAAACACGTGGTGGAGTGGATCGGAGTGATGTCAAGCCACTGCAAATAATTCAACCAGAAGGACCTAGTTTTCGTGTTAATGGCTACCATATAGAGTGGCAAAAGGTTGTTTTGGTTTGCCTTCATAGCAGAGTAAAAACATATTGATATTTATAGTGATAAAATTTATAATGAGCTTCATAATCAAATGGTTTGACATTTTATTTCCTTGGTCATGAGCAGTGGAATTTTCGGATAGGTTTTACTCCGAGGGAGGGACTGGTGATCTATTCTGTTGCATATGATGATGGCAGCAGAGGCCGGAGATCTGTGGCCCACCGTCTAAGTTTTGTGGAGATGGTTGTACCTTATGGGGATCCAAACGGTCCACATTATAGGAAAAATGCATTTGATGCTGGGGAGGATGGTCTRGGCAAAAATGCTCATTCCTTAAAGAAGGTTTTATGCGATACCCAATATCATTGTGTTTGCCCTTTATTTGATTGTACTATGTAGTAGGTATATATATATATATATATATATATATATATAGACACACACATACATTGTATGTGTGTGAGATGATGATGATGATGATGATGATGATGATGATGATTACCATCCATTCAGACTAACTTTGTTCTATTGGGCCTATAAACTTAAATCAGTTTGATTTATCAAGTTATTTCTATGATTGAATGTGACTTGGAAATGAAATTTCCGAGTTCACTTTGATCTTTAGAGTTAATAAGTTATGTTATCCAGTTTTATTACAAATGCTTTTAAATTTAGATCTAATGTCTTTGTAGGCTGGGCAGTCCAAGAGAAAGTGCTCTTATAATGTATATATTATTGTGTTTCCTTTATGTCATGTCAGTGGTAGGATTAGAGTTCATTTGTGTATATTCGTGAATTCCTGAAGTCTAAAAAGGCAGCTTTGTTGGTGATATTAGGGGTGCGATTGTTTAGGCTATATCAAATACTTTGATGCACATTTCACAAATTTCACTGGAGGGGTCGAAACTATTGATAACTGTGTCTGCTTGCATGAGGAAGATCATGGAATTCTGTGGAAGCATCAAGATTGGAGGACAGGCTTAGCAGAAGTCAGAAGATCTAGGCGTTTAACAGTGTCATTCATATGCACTGTAGCCAATTACGAGTATGGTTTCTTTTGGCATTTTTATCAGGTATGTGAGGATTGTTATTCTTGTTCTCTTAAATCTGATATTTGTGATGACTGATAATACTAGGAAGATTAACATTGCAATTGATTTTTATTCTAGTTAGTAGTTATCAGAATCAATTATTTGTAGCGACTAAGCAGACTTGATGCCTGTGCGTTTAAAGAAGTGGTTTAAACAGGTGTGCTCCATCATGGTCCTGTTTTACATTTGATCGTGCTATTGATCATATGATTTAGCATTTTAAACTGTTTAGATGACTTCATCAAGTTTTTACATCTTTTCTGGGAGCTCTTTTTAACCTGTTTCCTACACCAACTTTATGATTGTGGTTCCTGCTCATCACTTGTAATTTTTGTTACTGACACGGAACTTTTTAGATTTTGTATATACAAAGTGAAAGTCCAAAATAGCATGAAATCAGTTTTTACAACATGGGTTTAACAAACTGGTTTCATTAACAATGGGCATCTCCTTTAAATCATATCATGGAGAAATGGAAGTTTTAGAGATAATTAATGCTCATGTGATCTGAAAGTCTGGAATGAAATAGTGAGAAATAGAAGGTTGTGCCATCCAAATATCTACATGGACAAGATTGCATGTGAGGGTTATTTGTTATGAGTAGAACTGTTTGTGTATGTTTCTCCCATGTGTTTGCTTGTGGTGTGCCAAATAGAATTATTCAGTGCAGAAATTACAGATATTACTCAGATATATTGCAGAAAGAAATAAAATTGTAAATACAATGGACAATATGAACCGGAATATTATACCCTTATTGATATGGAAGCAATGTTCACTTACCTATTAGAAGGTTGTGCCATCCAAATATCTACATGGACAAGATTGCATGCGAGGGTTATTTGTTATTAGTAGAACTGTTTGTGTATGTTTCTCCCATGTGTTTTCTTGTGGTGTGCCAAATAGAAATATTCAGTGCAGAAATTACAGATATTACTCAGATATATTGTAGAATGAAATAGAATTGCAAATACGATGGACAATATGAACCAGAATATTATACCCTTATTGATATGGAAGCAATGTTCACTTGCCTCCTCGAGGGGGCAATCTCCAATAGTGCAGAGCTCAGATTACAAATAATTTTCCAAGACAACTTTTACAATGCTTCTACATCTTTATATAGTACTTCCTATACCCTAAGAACATTCTAAAGACGGAAATTTTTAGTAGGTAGAACCTTCTATTACTATAATTGTGTTCACACTACTACATAGGCTTTATTTACTAATGATGGCCTCCATGCATAGCAATACATAGTAGTCTATCTACTTAGGGGGTTAGGGAGGTTAGCACACTAACATGCTCTCCCCCTTAAAAAGCAGCCTTGTCCTCAAGGATGGAGATGTGGAAAGTGCTGTAGAATGGCTGTCGGTTCCCATGTGGCATCCTCTGGTTGTGTATCTTTTCATTGTATTAAAACTTGCTGGATCGTGCGCTGGCCGAGACGATGCTCTCGTTTGGATGCCCTCGCTGAGAACTTTCTTCATCCAATTTAGGCAGACTAGTTTGAACACGACAATTGGATACAACTACTTTCTATAAGTAGGAGACATGAAAAGTTGGGTGGATCTTTTTTTTTTGGCAGCAAACCGAACTAGAAATTCTATTTATCAGAGTGAGGAAATATACACATAGACCACTGGGTTGTTGGTCTATTGCTTGGGAAACCAGACCAACATCAGTGGAGTAAGTCTCTTGCCCATATAGTTTGAGCTAAATTCTTTAATAAAGTCAAAATAACATAGTTATGTAAGAAAAAAGCTGACTATCTAGCTAGCCTTATACAGTAATCCCACCGAGAAAAGTAAATATTTTCAAAGGATTTGAAAATGTTTTTCATTTTGAAAACTAGTGAGGAGAGAGGCCACCTGCCCTCACATAATTCGTGATTCTGAGGCTTTGGGGAGTTGTTCTGCCGAGCCTCCTCTTGATGGTCTTGAGCCACCATGCGAGCACAAATGTCTTGAAGCTATTGATGCACCTCTACCAGTTGCTCAAGAATTTCCCCATTCTCTTCACTATCCAACAACATTTTACCCATGAAGGTTTTTATATGCCAGTAGAGATCGACGGTTTTCAAGTACTTTGGCTCTCTTTCCCTTGAAATTCCAATGTCAAGAACCCAATTTCTAATTTCAGCATCCATCTCCTACATGTGAACCGTGGTGCACTCCTAGCGAACTTCATATTCCACCATGGCGAGTGCAACCTGAATTCGCGGGGGAATTTGGTCTCGAAACTCATTGGCCGCGTCATGTGCAGAGTTTAGCACTTGTGAACTGGAGGGTTCATGGCTTATATTGTTGGAGGGTGGGATCGGGAGGGCCTCTGCGCCCTCATCGATAACCCCTGGAGTATCCATGATCGGGAAGAATTAAGACTCCCTAGATAACAATCACAAGAGCAAGTGGATGTAGGAGATAAACCCACAAGTAGCAAGTGGTCTCCTAAATACTGAACACCAAGAAGATCGATACCCTCTGCATTTAAACTATTAACCAGAATCCAAATGCCACTCCAACTTGAAACTATGATGCCTAGAGAGCGAGAGCACCATTTCCAATTGTGATGGCATGTCACGGGTGTTAGAAATTAAGGGCAAAATAGTAGGCTAACTAGAAACAAAATTTCTTATAAATTTCAAATCATTAGCTACTGCAATTTATGATAAGTAAAGCATTTAAAAATTCTGATGCATAACCTAACAACATTATTGAGTAAATGACATACACAACTCAAATCTAAGTATTACCATAGTTGTAGAAAAGAAAACAAATGTACCAGATGAGCTGTTGTTGCCTTCCTTCAGTCTATGCTCAGAAAATCTTAGTAGATCATAGATCAAACCCTCAGGGTAGATCTCCTCATGGACATAGGGACAGCCAAGAAAAACTCTTAGATTCAGTAGGCAAAAATCAGAACTTAGCAAGCTGAAAAACAAATTCAAACCACTGTCCAAGTATTAGGGTTGTATACAAATCACTGTCCAACCTAGGGCTGGAAAGGCAAAGCCACAATCAACATTAGGCTGATTTAACACATTCATCCCAATCTTTAAACACATGTGCCTACTTCAAGCAGAGACAAATACCAGCTGTCCAATATCATCCCTAATAAACCAGTTACAAGGCATAAAAGTTAAAACCAAAGCGGCTGACGTAAAGATTAAGGTAGCACAACAAATCACAAGGGTGACACCATCAAACCATCAAGGCGACACCAACAAACCAACAAGACCATCAACAACATACAAGAAACCTCAACGACTAGCAGAGATAATCCCATGACAGACAGGGAAGACACCAACAATCCAAGCGGTAAACAAAAACAGTCACGGTTGGCAGGGATAAACCCACGACAAACACAAACAATCACGACTGGCAGGGATAAACCCACGACAAACAGGGATGGATACAAACAAGCCAGCGACAAGCACATAACTGTCACGGCTAGCAGGGATAGACCCACGACAGGCAGGTGCAGACCAAGAACATGCAAGAGATAACTTGAGAAGACCCTTGTAAACTTGTTCAGAAGAGCCGCAACAAACCTCATTCTCAAACTCAGTTTCGAGATGGTAGATCGTATGCAACAAGTGTCACAAGCGAGGGAGAGACCACTCCTATATATAGGTTTTAGGTAGGTAAGCTAGGGTTAACATATTAGTCCACTTGCGATAGCTTTAGGGTTAGGTTACCCCCTAGAAAATAACAAATAATAATTTACCAATTAAAACGTTAAGTGGTAAATCCAATAGACCACAAGTAAGTCAATAAGGTAATAAAATTGAAGAGGAGGGTTTCATAAACATGGCGACCAACTTTCTTTAGGAAAAGGTAAAGTCCAAAATATAAAATCAAATCAACATAAATTTAGGAGGGTAATAACTCAATCAAGGCGTTCATAAAAAATAAACAATAACCCCTAGAAGATAACAAATAATAATTTACCAAATAAAACGTTAAGTGGTAAATCCAATAGACCACAAGTAAGCCAATAAGGTAATAAAATCGAAGAGGAGGGTTTCATAAACATGGCGGCCAACTTTCTTTAGGAAAAGGTAAAGTCTAAAATATAGAATCAAATCAACATAAATTTAGGAAGGTAATAACTCAATCAAGGGGTTTCATAAAAAATAAACAATAAGACAAAGTCAAAAGTCAAGTCCTTCTTTAATGGTAGTTTGTTCACATGAGTCCATGATATAACTTATAAGCCTTTTATCATCCTAGCATACGTGGAAGGCTAATGATGTGATCATGCCTTTCTTCTTAATTGCTCCTAGGTCACATGGACCATCCCGGGAGAGAAGAAGGTCACACATCATCTCAGCTTGGTACTTAAACCAAGAATCTGCCTGGTCCCATACCAAGGATACCCCATAACACATCCGGGGGCCCTATAATATATCTAGGGGCTTAACGACCAAGGTACACAACCAAGGATCAATCTAAGTGCTAAGCAAGGATTCTGTGGAACACATCCAGGGGCCCTAGAACACATCTAGGGACTTATATCATCAAATTGTTTGGTCCCTGTCCAAGAACCGCAGAAATACATTGGGGGCCCAACTAGGGTCTTTTTCCATGGCTCTAACTGCTTGGTCCAAGACCAAGAACCCCAAGAGTGCACTGGGGGCCCTAGATCACAACTAGGGTCTTTGCCATCCTCCGAGGAATGACTCTTGCAGCTGCATTAAATTTAACACTGCCTCTCAGTAAGAGAGGCATTCTCAACAACACCAAGCTTGTCTCGAAAGTACACAAACTTTGTCAATGACAGGGGCTTCGTCAATATATCTGCAGTTTGTTCCGCAGTCAGAACATACTAAATATTGAGAATGTTCTTCTGCACCATGTCCCGAACATAGTGATATCTCATCTCATTGTGTTTCGATCTGCCGCGAAACACATGATTTTCGGAGAGCTTTATACAACTCTGGTTATCACAGTAAATTACTGTGGGTTCCAACTCAGTATTGAACAAATATGAGAGTAGCTTTTTGAGCTACACTGCTTCTCTACTAGCAAAACTAGCAACAATGTATTCTGCCTCTGCAATGCTTTGGGCTATGGTGCCCTGCTTCCTGCTGGACAAGGAGATCATAGCTGAACCCAAATTGAAACAATATCCGAAAATGCTCTTCTGGTCCATTGTACTACCCATCCAATTTGAATCTGAAAAACCATGAAGCATTACACCTCCACTAGAAGTTTATCTGAGCCCATAAGCTATAGTCCTCCGAACATATCTGAGAATATGCCTAGCAGAAACCATATGAATGTGTTTTGGATTGCACATAAACTGACTGAGGGCATTTACTACATAATAGATGTTCGGTCTGGTGTGTACTAGATACATCAAGGACCCAATAATCTGACGATATACTGTAGGATCTTCTGGAACTGAACCTGTAGCTTGATCATGGAACTTCTTCAGGTTAGAATTCATAGGTGTGGTCATGGACTTACAGTCCAACATCCCAAATCTACGAAGCACATCAATTGCATACTTACCTTCTGAGAGAAAGATCTCACCAGGTTTCTGCCACACCTCTAAACCAAGAAAGTAATGCATAAGACCCAAGTCTTTCATTTCAAATTATGCTGACAACTCCCTCTTAGTCTGAGCTATTAGATGTTCTTCTTCAGTAAGGAACAAATCATCCACATATAAAACCAAGATCACATGATGATTCTTCACAACCTTTATATAAAGGTTAGGATCTGCTATACTCTTGAGAATCCAAGACTTCGAAGAAAACTGTCAATTCTTCCATACCAAGCTCTCGGAGCCTATTTCAATCCATACAAGGCTTTCTTAAGTTTGCATACATGGGATTTCTTCCCATGGATCACAAAACCCTCTGCTCGATATAAACCTCTTGCTCAACTTCACCATTAAGAAAAGTAGTCTTAACATCCATTTGGTGAAGTTTCCAATAAAAAACTGAAGTAAGAGAAATGATGACTTTGATAGAGGTGTACCTGGCAACATGAGAAAAAATCTCATCATAATCAATTCCTTCTTTCTGAGAGAAACCACAAGCCACAAATCTAGCTTTGAATTTTTCAACATTGCCATTTGCTGCATGCTTTATTTTGTAAATCCATTTAGAGGTCACTATTGATTTTCCCTGTGGTCTTGGGACCACTTCCCATACATCATTCTTCAATATTGACTCGTACTCTTCTACCATGGCAACCTTCCACACTTTATGCTTGGCAGCCTCATCAAAAGTGGTAGGTTTTGAGTCAATCACATGATTCAACTGGGCTATCAATCCTGAGTACTTATTTGGCTTCTTTCTTTCTCTGAAAGTACCTTTAGGTGCTGCATGCTTTTCGGCTTCCTTTAAAATTTCATGACACTATGATGACTTTATTTTGATAGGAAGTTTCTCTAGGGGAAACTCAATAGAATCCCTTATGGGATCCATTGAAGGCTCTCTGGCCTTCTTCCTCTGCTCATCTGAAAGTTGTGAATCTGAAAACTCTGAAGTTGGAGCTTCTTGCTCCTCTGTATCATAGGGAAGCTCTCTGGAACGACGAAAAACAACTTCCTCATGGAAGGTCACATCTCTACTGACCACTATATATTTTTTCCTTGGAACATAGATTTGATATGCTTTTGAGGTTTCATTGTACCCCATAAAAGTGCCTTTCTTTCCAGAGGCCTCTAACTTAGTCCTCTTTTCTTTTGCTAGATGAATGTAGACAAGACTACCAAAAATTCTCCAGTGATCAACTGAAGGCTTCATTATCGGTGAAGACTTCTTCTAGAGTTTTTTCTTCCAAGGCTTTACGAGGACACCTATTTTGAATATAGACTTCAGTACTTGCAGCTTTGGCCCAAAAGAGACAACAAAAGATTCTGATCATACATCAGAGCTCTGGCTGCCTCACAAATTGTCCTGTTCTTTCTTTCTGCAACCCCATTCTGTTGGGGATTGTAAGGCACGGTTAACTCCCTCTTAATCCTAGAAGCTCGACAGAGATCATCATACTTGTGGGAGTGAAACTCTTTTCTATTATCTGTTTTGAAAACACAGATTTGTCTACCTGTCTGATTCTCAACAAGATTCTTAAAATCTTGAAATTTACTGAAGGATTCATCTTTACTTTTCAGAAAATAAATCCAGGATTTATGGGAGCAATCATCAATAAAAATGATATAATAAAGATAACCATTCATGGACGAAGTAGTCATAGGTCCACAAAGATAAGAATGAATAAGATTTAAGATACCATTAGTTTTTCTATTACTGTGAGGGTAAGCTTTCTTTGTATTTTTACCAAGAGCACAGCCTCCACATACTATCATGCTCAAAAGGAAAAACTGGCATACATGTTAGCATCTTTT
>JASDQU010681533.1:47935-61703 GCA_032191745.1 Picea mariana
GGCCGGTTCGGTTTTTCAACCGGTTCGACCCGGTCAGCTATCAAACCGGTCAAACCGGCCGGTTTCGGTTCCAACCGGCCGGTTTTTAAAACACTGGTTGGCACGTGTGGCAACATTCAGGGCCTTTGGAGGCCAAAAGTTCTGCATGTGTGGCCTAAGGTTCTACCCTAGGGGCTCAACGTCACCCTAGAAGGGCATGAAATCACCCTTGGAGATGATTTGAGGGTTTAATTACCTTCATTTATGTAAAAACTGGATTTTCAATGTAATTTGGCCATGTCGACCTTTTTATGACCTAATTTTAATTAAAGGTCATTGATACTGTATAAATAGAGAGAAAAGACTCATTTTTTCGTCATTACTCATCACACAAATGGTGTGGTCTGAAATTCGGCCCTCTTTAAGGGTTATTGGCTGAACTAACTAGTGCGCAACTTCTTGGAGAGGCAATTTTTGGTGTATTTTGGCTATTTCTCATTGTGGAAGATCTTCAACTAGAGTTTGGCTTGATTATTCTTGGTGAAGTAAGTAGAAAATCTGCAATTTGTTTATGTAATGAATGCTTGTGGTAAATTTTACTTGGTTCATGTTAAAGATTATGAAATTGTTTGCTTAAACCCTAGGAGAGAAACATAAGTTACTTCTTTCTCTCTATAGTTTTCCCCTTGTTTAAATTTCTGAAGTGCACCTTGTTTAAGAAGTAGCTACTAGAGCTCTAAAGTGCTAGCGCTCTAGTAGTGTTACTCTACTTGCCTATTGCATTATTTTCTTTCAATAGTCTAAGGAAGGAAAAATTCGCTAGGGCCTAAGATCCCTTACTTTCTAGCAAATTTCTCCCTAGGACTTGGATGCTTGAGGCCTTGGGTAGCCAACACCTCCTCCATTCATCCCTTCTCCTTTGACATAGTAATATCATTGCTACTTTGCTTCAAGTTTTGCCGCTGCTATTGTGACTCCATAAACCCTAAAAGGCACTAGTCTACTCATTATAGTGGATGATTGATCAAACAAACACTCAAACCTTTATCCTTGAAGCTTTTACTAACATTTGCTAACCCTAAACTAAACTAACTCCTTAGCTATCTTGCTGTTGTTGCAACACATTGCTACAGCCATAATAATTCAAGCCAAATTGTTACATTCACCTACATAACTCATACTTACATCATTCGGAAATCACTTGTAACAATTGTCGGTCAATCTACTAGGTAAGTGCTAAGTTTGCATGGTGTTTTCTTGCACTTTTGACCACTAGAATTTTTTGTTGTTGCAAAAGATTGTTACAGCCATCTAAGTGCAGCAAATTCTCTGAAAAAGTGACTGATTTTGCTAGCTAGAGATTGTCAACCTTGTTTGTGACAAACTTTTATCATTCAACGAGGTTAAATCTATTTCTTCTTGTCATCTTTAAGCACTTTCAAGGCATAATTCTTGTGGTTGTTATAAAATATCAATTGTTGTTATAAATTGTTGCATTGCTGCAAATTCATATCAGCTAGCTTACTTTTTGAAGGTTTATGGTCCTAAGAAGCACTAACATCATATCTTTGTACTTGCAAGTTGCTATATTTTCTTGTTGTCTTGTTTTGGGTAGGTACACTTTATTTTACTATTTGCTTCGTCCCTTAAAGACCATATGAACCTTTTGAATTGAGTGACCAGTGAGAGGGGGATTTTCTTGCATCCTTGCCTTAGTTATCAGCCCTTTAGGTCACTGAGGACATCTCCCATGGGGTAATCTTGATATATCTCTAAATAGAAAGGGGTTTCCTGTTAAGGTGACAGTGATAAGTCATCCCATGTTACGCCAATCTTCCATCCACTTGCCTTGGGCTTTGAGCAAGTACAGATTGTGCGAAAACATTTTGGCGCCGATGTCGGGGAAAATTGAGTCAATATTCCTCAACAACACTTTTTTCAGTAAGCCTTTACCCAAAGCCTTTACTTCACAAAGCTTACCTGGCGACTCCACTGAGGGTGATTCCCTCTTTTCCCTTTGATGATTCCTAGATGGATTATCTGGCGACTCCACTAATGACAAAGCCTACCATGGCTTCTATATGGGACCCACGTAATTTTAAACCCTTGGATATGAGTAAAATTTTGGGTTATCCTCAACGAATGCCTCCAAGGTATGTGTTATCCATCAAAGTTGCACTAGGATGGACTTCCAGCGAGCCGCCAAAGATTGAACATTTTCATGTTCAAAGTTCAGAGTTCAGAAGTTCAGCCAGTCAATAAGACCACATTTTTCACATTTTCCATACAAATTGTAATAAGAGATGTTGCATGACGAACTTGTAAAAAGTCTTAACCACCTTCGACTTAGGCATGAGTTGTTACTCTGGAGTGTTTTTTTTACCTTATAATTATATTTTGTTGTTTAAAGGCAATTTATAATTTATGAGTTTTTTCACTCAATTCTCCAAAGTTGGAGTATATACTCATGGTTAGGCCTTAGCATAGATCTAAGCCTGGTGTCTAGTGTATATTACCATGCTAAACATACTCCTAAAGTCTTATGGAAATGTGTTAAAGTCCCCTTAGGATTTTTTTAATTTTTTCAGTTAATTAAAAATTTTCCGCAAAACAAGAATTTTTAATTAAAAAATAAAGTTGTAATAAAAAAGTGGTATTAGGAATTTTCCTATGCCTTTGGGGTGCTCATTTTTTGACCTAGAGCACCCACATTACCTAAGAACCCACTTGGTTGAGTAAAATCARTGATTTTAATCACTTAAAAACCAATTTTACTCAAAAAACCCAAAAAGACAAATAAAATCAAGAAAAATCAGCAAAGGTTATTTTCTTGGAAACATGTGGGGACATGTTTTGGGTTAATAAAAGCACCAAAAGGCAAGGTGGCAACCATAGGAGCATTTCTATTGGTCAAGAGMTAAAGAGAAGACATGTGTTTTGGTTATTGGCATGTGCTCAATAAGAGGGTGCGCACCTCTTGAGAGGTGGTGCATTCCCAAGAGGGGCAGCCAACCTCTTGAGAGGTGGCACCCCCCATATCCCTTCAAATCTACATGTGGCGAGTTGGTTGGGAGATGTGAGAGGTGGCAGCCACACTCTCCACACTTGTCATGGGTTGAGCTATCAAGTGGTGCACCCTCCTCCTCTACCCTATCTTCACCCTTTGCTATATATTGAAGCTTCCTCCCATTTCACAAACGAGTTAGAGTTGTGGGAAGGATTGTTGTTGTATCATTTTATCATTCTCAAATTGGAATAAAGAAGGCTTTGGAGGCAAATTTGGTGTGGATCCATGTGTGGTTGCTCATTGTCAAGTGCAAATTTATGAAGTGACATTGTTTTATTTCATTTGTTTATGAAAATTTGTTGAATTTGGCCTTTGTAGGAGTACTATTGCTCATAAATGATAGGATTATAAATCTTGTTTGATTTCTTATTCCTATTGATTATCTATCTTAGAGATTTTAATGTGCATTTTATGTTTTGCTTAACTAATGTGCCATTGAGTTTCTTTGTAGGTAACACCAAGATCTAACAAGTTTCTTGCAAGTGTTGTGAAGTTTAGAGCTCTCATTTTGGAGGATTGGATGAGCGTGCTTGCTTCTACTTTCTCTTCAAAATCTTGAAGGACAATAGCCCCTCTTTCATCCCAAGAAGACTCAATTTTGCCCAAGTATTCCAAGGGTTTAACGAACATTTCTTCTCATCTCTTTCTCAAAAAAAATCTAAAAATTCCTGTTGAGTTCTTTTGAATACTTGCAAAGTAAGATTTCAATTTAAAGTACTATAAGTTATCTTTCCTTTGCATAGTAAACGAAAGTAGACTAGATCTTTCATTCTAGCTTGCAATCTACTATCTTTAATCTCTTTTTCTTTGCTGAATTTTTAAAGATAAAGATAGTTTATTTCTAAAGAGTTTAAATTTCAAATTTGAGCAAGTCTTATTGTCTTTATTTTCTGTTTTAGGACAGCGAACAATATCAGTAAGAAAAGGCTCTTTCTTAGCTAGTTTAGACTTAAATTTTGTTAGTTTATCATAGGAATTTACTTAGAAATTTTGAGCTTTATATACTAATAACTAAAGACACTCTTAAAGTGCTTTTGGCCATCTTTTGTTCTCTTTTGTTTGTTGTTTGGTGCAGGTTGGTGCGAAAACAAGAGGAAACTCTACCGAAAATTTAAAGATTTGAAATTTCTAAGACCCCCAAAGTGGCCCTACATTGTTGAAAACTATTGTAAAAGTGAATGTTCATTTTCTGATCCATATAGAAGGGTCCACATCTCTCATTTAAACAGATCTTAAGACTCTTCAAAGAGAAATTATAACCAAGATAATAAAATCAGTGAGCCAAAGGAGGCCTCACTTTGCTTTTCCCCGGGGGGTGTGTTGTGTTTTGGAATCTTGTGTCTTAGCTTGCTTCAATTTGTCCTTTTGATTTAAGTGCTCAAACAAACTCACATTAGCTTTAAAGTTAAAATAAACCACAATCTAGATTAGATTTCAATTTTGCAAAGTAGAATACTAATTGCTAGTTAGTTTCCATTTATGCAATTTCAAAGTTGAAAATAAACAGTCTCCTCAACTCCTCGCAAGAGGCTGGTCAGTGAAGACTTTAGTAATTAGAAAAACATTTTCCTTTCAGTACTTTGTTTTATTGTTTAAAATAAACAACTCCCCTTAGCTCCCAGTGCGGTTCCTGACCCTTCCATTTGCGAGCTTGTCTCGATCTTTTGGGAGTAAGTTTCATACACACTGGGTTGGTCAGTGGTGATAGACTAATTAGGGAAATCCTAAAGAGAACTTTGCTTTAGTGGAAATGTAAGAGAGTCTATGAAGATATCTGGCGAGAACTTTGAGATATAGGTTTTCCCTGTCGGATCTCCCACATTTTCTTGAGCTTGTGTGCAAAATCAGAGGGACCTCCCTGTTGGATATTCAACAAGCTCAACCTCCACTTTAGGGACTATTTCTAAAGGGCCAAATCTAGTTTAGACAAACACTTTACTTTCATGCAAATAAAATTTATCTCATTAACCTACCATCAATAAACCTTAATAAAACACACGATCTACATTGCCCACAATACCTTTAAAGCACTGGTCTCATTTATACATTTGCAAAGCCATATGCTTCACATGTTTTATTACAATCATTTACTTTGAAGCAATTTGATTTTTCTTGCATCTAACATTGTGTCCCAAGTATCCATTTATGCAAGTATATGTTTTATGTATCTTGTGGTGAATAATTGATCTGTGTATGCTTTTGCTTTATGTTGGTTAATGAAAGTTAAACTCCTACATTCAATTCTTGTACTTAGATTAGTTTCAAGCCTTAGTATATTTGTTAGGGACTACCCCTCTTGGCTTTGCTAGGAGTTGGCCTAGACAGAGGAGTTGAGGATTAGGTGATAGCACCTTAACTCTCACTTGCCCCCAAGGACACACCGAGTGGATTGAAGATTTCTTCCACGTCTCCCACGTGTGTATAAGGCGGCAACATTTTGACACCGTTGCAGGGAAGAAATCTTTCTATTCCCGAAATACGAGCTTGTTTTCCTTTTTTGTTTGTTTACTTAGTTTTTTATGCTTGTAGTTTATCAGAATTAGACTCGATCATCTGGCAACTCCACTAATTTCTAATTTGACTAAGTATTCTACAAGAAGGAATTTTAAAGGCTTAGTTGACTTCATTCTTGAACCTGAACGGGTTTATAGAAGGAGGTTAGCCAAAGCATCTTCTCATAGAATCCTTAGTCATTTAGGCTCAGAGTCCATTTCTGATATCCACTTGCTTTTTGTTAGTGATAGTTTTATTTCAGAAATGACAATTTATGATCCTTGTGATTTTTCTGCAAGAGTCAATTATCCTCATGCAATTCCAGAAAAAGCCATAGAAAAATTACCTAGTTTTCAAGGCAATAATGTTGTTGCTGCAAAATTGTATTTATCTCGAAAAAGACGGTAAAAAATGATCATTTAATTAATTTCCCTATTTTTTAGGAAAATTGGGGAACATGTTGGAGACATGTCTTTCCCTTGTCCGGAGTTCGAAACCAAGAGGTCGAGTCCTAGTGTCTAAGGCGAGTTCATTGAATGAGTTGGAAAGGGTGGAGATCCCTATGTTCCACTTGACCTCTCCTTGAGCTAGGTGGTGCATTTAGGGAGGAGGSCGTTAATCCCAAAGGAGGAACTCACCCACTCACTCCACTTCCACTCAAACACCTCACTTACACTCGACCTCCTCACCCACTCACTCCACTTCCACCTCCCTTCACTCCACTCCACACTCACCAGACTTAACCTATGTGCCACTCCCCCTCTCACATGCGCCACTCTCTTGGAATTCTCATCCAATAAACTATAAATGAAGGTCGACCCCTCTCCATTTAGAGAGTTAGAGCTTGGGCGTCCTTACTATTCACTGTTGTAATCTTTTCTATATTGAATCAAAAGGCTTTGGARGTCAAGATTGGTGTTTGGACTCACATGTGTGGATGGATTGTTAGCTTATGAGGTAATATTATTCTTAGTTTTCTTTCTCATATTTGCATGATGGCTATGGTAARGATATTGCTATCCAATTAAACTAGATGGTTCTACTTGTTTGGTATGCTATATACTTGTTTGATGCATTTGATGCTTATTTTCTTATGTTAAGTTTTTGTTTAAACTAACGTGGAACAAAGTCTCTCTTGTAGGAAACACCTTTTGTGCAGGTACTTGTCAGAAGCTTGGAGTTTGAAAGGCCAACCTTTTGGAGAATCAAAGAAGCTTGCTTGCTCCCTTGTTTTCTCTTGAAGCATTTCAGAAAACTTCCTCCCTCTTCTTCACACCAAAGAAAGACTCCATTGCCCAAGGGTTCTTGAGGCTCAAGCAAAGGCTCCACAAAATTGCTAAAAATCTTCTTCTCCCTTCTTCTTTCTTTACATGCATGTTAGTTATATCTGTTTTAAAGGATAAATCTTAGTATCTAATGTTGCATGCATGAAGCATTTAGATCTAGTTTCAATTTTTTCCAATTAAAGAGTAGATCTAAGCTAGTCTCTAAGCAATTTTCTATATTTTTCATTTAAATCTTAAGCTAGAAGTTGTTTCATTTTACTGTGTAAATCAAGCTAATTAGTTGATTCATGCTTGCAGTTTTTTTTGGACAGTAAACAGAAACAACTAAGAAAGTTTAGTTTAGGCTAGTTTAAAGTGTCAAAAGTCTCAAAAAAAATTCATTTTTTGCCTTTGAAAATTTTCAAAAAAAATTTGGTAATTTTTCTCAAGTTTTAGTTAGTCTTTTAAACTTTTTCTCATCATATTCTAATCACTTTCCTTGCTGGTTTTTAGCAGGTCCATTCAAGTGCAAGGGGAAACTCTGGCAAGATCAAGGCAAAAGTAAAGGAATTTGAACCCAAGTTGGAACCCTTGAAGACTAGGACTTTCAAAAAGTCTCTTGTAATTGTTTACTTCAAGTCTGATCCATTCTATAAGGGTCCATAGGTTCAAAGAGAAAAGAGTAGTGTAGGAGTTGTAATAAAGTTTGCGAGCCACAAAGCTCGTTTTTCATCGTTTCCCCTGCCCCTGGGGGGAAACAGGTGTTTTTTCCTTTCTTGCTTCGGGGTTGTTTCCCATGTTTTTTTTGGCTTAAAGTTTCAATTGTGCATAAAAAGATAAAATCAATTCACATCACTAAATTGAAGTCATAAAATCAATCACAAAGTTTTAGCTTTGCTTTCGTAGAATACTAATTGCTAGTTTATTTTTTGCAAATATTGGAATAAACCCAAGTTGTTCAACCGTGTATGCAATCTCACTGCTACGCTCAAGTGGCTTTGAAGACCCAGAAATGGATTTGAGTAACGCATGCTAGTTTAACTAGGGAAATCTTTTTGTTGTGTTATTCATCTAAAACCTCTACCTTGGGTGGAGTGTGTTTAGCCAGGGGGAAACTTTGAGATCGAGGTTCTCTCCCCGTTAGACCTACGGCACACTCGGTCGGTAAGTCTATAAGATTGTCGAATAACAAGCAAGGAGACCAAATTCACTTTTGCACACAAAGAGTGGGGACCCCGACTTCAATCCCCACTTCACGGATTCAAAGACTTTTTAAGATCCCAAATCCCTTAAATAAAATCCTCAAGATAAAATTAATGTGGCATTTTCATCACATCACATTTACATTTATCTGGCACTGGTCTACCTTTTATTATTTTTGTCAGCGTATTTAAAGTTATGTGGTGAATGATTAACGTTTATGAGCTTTTCACAGGTTGTATCCTTTGAGTAATTTATGTTGCTATATTTATCTTGTGTTCCCAAATAAACTCCTAGAATAGTTTTGTTTTTCAATTTCATAGAGTAAAAGCCTTAGATTTTTTTTCATAGGGAATACCCCCCTTGGCGTCGCTAGGAGTTGGCCTAGACGGAGGAGTTGAGGATCAAGTGACAACACCTTAACTCGAAACTTGCCCCCAAGGACACACCAAGTGGATTGAAGATTTCTTCCACGATAACCCAGGTGTGTATAAGGCGGCAACAGGGCCCAAGTATATCAAAGAACAGATGGAGACAGATAGAGAGGGTTCAAAAACACATAGTGACCTCCTCCTTGAGATTCAAAGTTACCATGCCATATGATATTATGCTAGCAGAAACGGGTCTATACCCAATAGAACTGGAAGCAATATAGAGGCTGTTATATCAAAAGAAAGTGGAAGGAATGGGCAGCAAAAAGATCCCCAACCAAATCAGCAAAGAGGTACTACAAAGGAGAAAAAACACTTGGAAGCTTCCATGCAAAAAATGGCTCGAAAGTTGGGACATATCGAAAGAGGAATGCCTGATGCACAGAAAAGCAATGAGGGACCACATACAGATATGCTACAGAAAGAGCAGATGAAGGAGAAAAGCACAGAAAAAACAGCAATACTACATCAAGCGCTTCAACTGCAAATGCATGATCAAGACACAAAACTATCTCAAGTATAAAATACTATAGAAAGAGAAACATATGTTGGCCCAACTTAGGACAAGTTCCCATTGGTTAAGATGTGAAACAGGTATATGGAAAGAGGCCTAGGAGGAATAGAACCACAAGACCTGAAAGTCCGTGGAACAGGGAAATGGAAACAGAACAGCACTTCCTTCTCCATTGTGAGGTGTACAGACATATCAAAAGGCGGTCATCTCTAGAGGTATCCACTTGGGCAGCACTATTCTGTGACAACCAAATAGAAGACATTGCAAGGAATGCAACAAGGATGATGTTCTTCAGAGCCAATACTATGAAAGCCAAGTGACAGTAGCACTCAGCACACCCCATGGTGACAACCCGTATGAGTAGACATATGACAGGGGATGGGATTTGTCCACCCACGGATTGTATTTAATGCAAGTCTCTCTTTTTTTGTAAGCACTGGCACTTTCCTTTTATATTTACTCTCACTCTTGTAGAAATCAGCAACATAAAGATCTCACTCAATCTCATAGGCTGATTTGGTCTCATGGACGTTTAATAAAAACCCCATCTATCTATCTATCTCTCCTTTTCTCTGTGTGTGTAAACATTGGGGACACTTTCGTTTTCTCCCACCCAAAAATAAGAGAAAATAAAGTAATTGATTAAAGGATCAATTTCTAGCCAAATTAAACAAAGGTTTTTTGCATTCCTTTCACAGTAATCATAAGGGCATAAATGTGGGGATAGCTAAAATTAGAATATAAACAACTTAGGGATGTTTTAAATGTTATTAAATAGAAAAGGGGAAGAAGAAGGTTTACAGAGAACAAATGTTGATCCAAAATTAATACCAACATATTTTTTAATAAGTTACTGAAAGATTTAACTCCCACTAACAAATCATGGCTTGGATAACTCACAGTCCAGGAAGAGTGGTAATCATAGGATCCCAAGTGTTAAAATCTCCTTTGCAATATCCTTGTGCCTGTGGCACATGAAATATTTCATCCTGCCATGAAACAAGTATTATCTTTTCAATTACATTTTTCCTCCCATTCCACTACGATGTAAGCTCTTTTACAAAACTCACTAAGACAATAGTAAAAAATGTCATCATATAGTGCCTGCTTTCATGAAGCACCTGTATACAATATACCAAATTCGAATGACATGCATATTGAGAAACAAAGACAATCCAATGTTTCAGAAAATGAATCGGGATTGTGAAAGAGTACCATGTATGCGTCTGGNCCACTACGATGTAAGCTCTTTTACAAAACTCACTAAGACAATAGTAAAAAATGTCATCATATAGTGCCTGCTTTCGTGAAGCACCTGTATACAATATACCAAATTCCAATGACATGCATATTGAGAAACAAAGACAATCCAATGTTTCAGAAAATGAATCGGGATTGTGAAAGAGTACCATGTATGCGTCTGGGACAACATAATTTACAAGGGTGGAGATAGGCAAAGCGCAAGCAACAACCATGAGTGCAAGAACTAGACGGCCCATTTTCCTCTCCCTGTCAGTTGATTGACAGGTTGCAGGTAAAATTGTTGAACTGTTGAACCTCTGTCACATTATCTGTTTGAATCAACAAGGATCATTAAATGTAAATCTTAACCATTTCGCCAATAAAGAATATGTGTAAATCTTAATCATTTCGCCAATAAAGAAGATATGTGTAAATTTTAATCATTTCATCAATAAAGATATGTGTAAATCTTAATCATTTCGCCAATACAGAAGATATGTGTTTGCGCTTGTGGAAATTCATGTTTTATGTGCAATTAGTACAAGCATTGAGGATATTCGTTTACTAATATAAGA
This sequence comes from Picea mariana, assembly GCA_032191745.1. Lineage (NCBI taxonomy): Eukaryota > Viridiplantae > Streptophyta > Pinopsida > Pinales > Pinaceae > Picea > Picea mariana. The sequence continues at coordinate 58,702 of JASDQU010681533.1, forward strand.
TGTCCCAAAATAGGCATGCCTTTTCTGAGTATTATTTGTTTCACAGATTGAGGCATACGATGGAATGGGAAGTGATATGCATGGATCAGAATAAAACTAGTGACTTATGCCATGGGTGATTAGAATTAGAGACATTTGACCTTAGGGTTAATCCCTTTCCAAGTTCTCAAAGCTTTTGACTTTACAGAAGTAAGAGAGTTCAGTAACCACTTTATGTATCATCTTTGCATTTAAGCTTGAAGTAACATTTGTTTGGATTTAAATCTAATTAAACTCCGTTATATAAAAAATGCAATATGTATACCCCTTGTATAAGACAAGTATATACTAAAGGCAGCCAAATTTTAGTACTGTTAAAGAGCGAATAGATCATCACACAGTGGTAATTTATTATCCCAGATCACATTGGTGGGGTCACAGATGCTTCCTGGTTGTCAAAATAATTGGTTTTGTTCATAGTTGCACTCGATAACCTACAATCAATGTTGGCAAATGAGGCACTCATTTTTTTTCAAGGAAACAATCCCTCAGGAACACCCAGGGATGCTTCCCCACATTTTGTGGATGGCATCAGTAGTAAACCCATCAGAGTAGACTGGTACACCTCACCTTCCAGGACCCTGCCCCCGACTTTCATCCCCACCACCTTCTGCCACTCAAACCATCAACACTTACCAGAGGAATCACACCCAGGTCGGTGGTAGGACAGCATGGTAATTAAACCAGCTGAGCTACCTCACGGAGCTAAATGAGGCACTCATTTACATAACAAAATATGTGTTTCTATGGTGCACTTTGATTTGGATTTGTCAAGGATGGCTTATCTTTCCTGTAATCACCATAAGAAAAATAGCAGTTATTATGGTTACCCAATAACATATTGCCATCCTCTGTCCTCTAACTAGTATGCAGTTTGTGATCTAACTACTATGCAGTTTGAGATGGTTCACATTTTGGAAAATCATCAATATGTTATAAGCATTTTTTCTATGCCATTGAAATTTGAATTGATTTGTAAGTTGACGAGATCAAATTTACTGCTAGCAATCTCGAATATTTGTGATAAAATTGTAATGCCAAAAAAATGCCACTAGAAGAGATCTGTATCATTGATATAATTGTATGTAGAATTGTTGGAGATGTCTCTATGAAATACTCATCTGTTCCTATCAAATAAGTGCATTAGAAGAGGGAAATACCACTTGAACCAGTCGAGGTTCAGGTCATCTGTTGGAAGACAAGATATGTTGAAATATCCCTTGCCTTACTGCTAATTTAATTTTCTGTTTTGCTGATTTGTTTGGGTGATTTTTGTTGATATTATGGTAGCTGTGGGAGGTATTAACCTCCATGTGTAACCTTTGACTAGAATAGAATGTTCCAGAAGCAAGAGAAACCCTAAACAAATGTGTGAAAAGCCTAGAAGACATGTCAGCTCAGCATATATATAATATTAAGGTATTATCCTCCAGGAAGACAAGTCGGCTTCACAGGAAAAAGATAAACAGAAAATATAATTTCCAGAAGGTCAGGTTGGCCCAGCCAGAAAAGTCACTGGACAGATTAATATAAATAGAGGTCGTCTTGGCTCATTTGTTCACTCACTCTCACTCAGGAAACTAGAAACAGTAGGCAAGTTTGGAGGAGGAGGAGGAGCAGCAACTGCAGTTGTACAGTTTTCTCTTGTTCAGTCTTTCTGGTACTTTCTCTTGTGCGCTACCCATGGAGAAGGTGCACTCTCTTGGCTATCTGTTGGTTATAGTGAGGCTTCCCGGAATCATTCTATCTAGCAAAGGTTAAGGTGCTCGGGGGTGGCTTTATGCCTATGGATGGGCGGCAATGGTGTAGCATTGTCTATGGTTAAACGAGCACAATGTTCTAACAGGTTATGGGCCCACACTACCTTCAAAACAGTCTAACCGCTGGAAGGTAGATTGGGAGTTCCTTGTCAAGATGGTGTCTGGTTTCAGATTAGAAGAGAAGCTGAACGATACTACAAATTTCAAATGTACGCACTTGTATATTCTTTTCAAGTTATATCATCCAGCAAAGCATGAGTGTGTTTGCAGGGGATGTACAAGAGACCTTGTCCAAGCAATGATTTTGAATTCAGTACATTCTAAGGAACAAGCACACCCTCCATAGTAGTGAAGACTCCAGGTTTGATTATTTAAAGATTGATATGTCTCTAGCTGTTATGGAATTATTATGATCTTATGCTGCATCTTGATCTATTGAAGTTATGATCATTATACTAACCCCTTAATACTAGAGATACACTTGTTGATCTCCTCTCTAGGAGATATGCTTGTTCTTATGTAAATGCTTATTGTTTACAAGATGAAGTTGATCTCCTTTAGGAGTTGTTCTTGGTTACTGACCTAGAATCCAGGCAGGATATCTTCCATGGAGGATACCATGGAGATTTTGTTGTTCTTGTTTCTTGTTTCAGGCAGGTTATAAGAGATAAATATGAGAGGGAGTCAGACTCAGAGGGAGTCAGTGATCAAGAAGAAGCCAGCATAGTTTCGTGACACTTTGCAGAATGCAAAGGGGCATGCAGCAGACGGAAGCGTGGTTTGAGGATTCTCTCATATAGAGGGAGTTTATTTCAAAGTTTGAGATGAAGGATCTTGACCGGATATATTGGGATTGGAAGCGTGGCTGGCACCAGATGAGATCTTCGGTGAGGAGACTGAAGAGGTTTAGCATGATGGATAGGAAGTCCATGGCCACACCTATGACGACACATCTGAGGAAGTTGTGTGACAGGATAGACATTTGCTTTGCAGAAAGCACCTTGTGCCAATATATGGTTGAGCCATGACCGTATTATTGGGTTACAGCACAACATGTTGGTACCTATGTTGTACAGATCACTGTTGAATATATCGACGTTATAACGGAAATGTCGTATGTGTCGCCGAAATTTTCACTCAGCCGAAACTTTCTTTTGAATATGTCGCGAAACTTCCGAAATTTTGAATGTGTCGCAACACATT
>JASDQU010681534.1:0-15464 GCA_032191745.1 Picea mariana
CCTTCTCTTTTCTTAGCGATTCAACTTCAAACTTGACTTACATAGTCAATTTCCATCATGTTTCAATTCTACACAAATGTCTTCTTTTCCAAATTCATAGAGATTAATTGGAAGTGGTTGACACTCCTTTTACTTGCCATCATAAATTCCAGTGATACTTCCAACCTCTTAGCATATCACCAATGAATATTTTCCACTTGAGATGGATTCTCCTTCGATCTTGTCCCTTTTGCATTCCATAGCAAGTATAGATTCATTTTTCTTATTCATGGTCCCTTATTGATTTCCCTTTAGAAATTCACCTCCATGCTTGAATCCCTTGACTTGTCATCCTAATATACTTTGGGAAATGCACTTCAATATTCTATATATGCATCAACGATCTTAATTTTATTGTTGTCAAAGTTCTTTATATGCTTCAATAGACTCAAAATAACTTGGCATCCACCTAGTGGTACCTTTTTCCTACTTTATCCATTTACTCATGCACTTATCCCATTCTATAATTCACTTGCATTTATGTAATTCCTCTCATAGGAGTTTTATTTCATCCTTCTAGAATCAATTTGCACATAACATATTTATTTATGCATCTATTGCCACTCTTTATCTTACATGCACCTTCATTTCTTCACCTTTGAAGTGGGGACCTTCATACCATGCTTCCACTGCACACTTCTAATAGAAAATGGTGGTTTTACTCCAAAAATGCATAATTGTACTACCTTATCTATACATTGGAATCCTTTAAATTGAATGCAATTTCACTACTTCATCCACTAAATTACCTAATCTTACACCTAGATTCCACTTGGCACTCTAATTAGAATGAATGGATGGCTACACCTAGACTCATACCTTAACATTCTTCAGACTTTGCCTTTGCTCATCCTTGATACTAAGTCCAAACTCTTTCATATTCTATAAAACCATCCTTCCATATTTCCATACTTTGCATCTCCATGTGAACCTATTGTACACGAATTATCATGTACTGCAGATGGATTTCCTACCTAGCATACATAATTGATATGCATTTGGAATTCTTTCTCTGAACAAGAGTTTCATTAGGATCTTCCATGTTGCTCACTGAACCCAAATATCTCATCGAACAACTTCTTAGAAAAACCAAATGCTCATTTTGAAGTACTGTCTATGTTCTTTTGTCTCATTTCTATAGAAATCACTTGAATTTGTTATTCTATATATAACTATAAACTCTAAAAACATGCATGCAACAACATTTCCTAGCTAAAACCCATAACATGCAATTCTAGACATATGCACACTCAACCTCTTTAAATGCATAAGAAAATTCCTTCTAATTGCCTATGAATTCTACTACATAGGTGACCATTCTAGGTGAGTACATGGATTACTCTATCCAAATCCTTTCCAATGACTTCTCTCTTTCTCAATTCTGAGTTATGAGTAGAAAGTTACTGTCATTTGATCATTACATGATTTCTCCTTGTTCACACTTATCCACCAAGTGCTATATTGACCATGTCCATGCACCTCTGACATCAATGCCTTTGGGATTTTGATAGGATATAAACTAGATTACTTCATGTCCATTTTACAACATGATGAAGTTTCAGATTTATCCAAGCTCTTGGATGCTAGTTACAAGCTGTTGAAGTTTAAGGCCAAATTATATTTTTAGCCTTGATTACTACAGGTGCCTTCTATGTCCTCCTATGGACTTTTAGGTATCCATATTTCTATTTTGACTCTATGGTTGTCTCGTAAGACTCAATATATTTCCATATACTACTCTTGTTCCCCAATATAATTCTAGAGCAGGAAGTTATGGCCCTCGAAAGTTAACTGGGTCTCAAAATTTACCTTGCACTATTTGGCCTGTAACTTCCTCATCCAGGCTATGTTTGATGAATGATTTATCTTGCTAGAAAGAGCTCTCTGAGATCTTTCATTTGAGATATAGAGACAAAGTGTATGAAGGTATACTCTTTTCTCATGATGTTTATTTTCCTAAAAATGTTGTTTAGGCCTTCAAAAATAGCCTACAAGTTAATGACCTAAAAAAGAACATAATTTTCTAGGAAAATTCATTATTTCCTAAGAAATTTAGATGACTGGGATGATAATGTGGAAACCTATTTCACCTAGCACCTTTTGATGGTACCATGTCCTTCCCCTCGACAACTTGTCCTTGCCTCATCGACCTCTACCACTTCTTCCTTCTCCTTCCTCCCTCTTTCCTTCACTTCTCGATGCACTTTACCTTACCTTTCGTGTTAGAAAAACAGGATTGTGGAGCAATAAAATAAAACAAATGTGGAAATAAAACACAGAAAATACACAATACAATAGAAACACAGATATATGTGGTTTACCCAATGTGGGCTACGTCCACCAAAGAAATTTCCAGGTATTTCCTTTTTTTATCCATCATAATGAAGGGATACAACATAGAACACACTTGTTGTAACTTCCTCTTCTCTCTCTCATATTATCCTCTCTCAGAATACTATATCACAATAAATACACAGATGCAATACAATTCCCTCATAAAAGAGGGTTTCCTTCTAGGGAAAAAACCCTAACATAATATCTATCGTCAGATCTTTGACTTAATGATGAACGATCAAGATCTACTATGAAATTACATTATACATTTACAAGGAAATCTTTCCTTTAGGGGATTCGCTCCCGAACCCTCGACGGGGTCCCCTAACCCCCTAGCTAGGGGGATGAGCCTCTTGCAACCCCCCCATGTGGAGAGGTGTATTGTCTTCATGGGGTATAAACATGTCTGGAAACAAATACCTTTGAATAAAGAAGATAATTAAACTCCACAACCAACATTCCAGGCCCCACGGCCCTGGGATGGTATGAGACATGACATTCATAATTTTGTCGCTGAATGTGATGTGTGTCAACGCAAAAAGGGAGAAACAGTCAAATATCCAGGCACACTACAACCACTCCCAATTCCACCTGCTATTTGGAAGGATATCTCTATGGATTTTATTACCAGCTTACCCAAATCGGGAAATAAATCAGTCATCATGGTGGTTCTTGATCGCCTTTCCAAATATGCTCATTTCTGCGCCCTTAAACACCCATTTACAACCTCCATAGTGGCTCAAATTTTTATGGATCAGGTCTTCAAGCTTCATGGCATGCCTCACTCTATTGTTTATGATCGCGACCCAACTTTCACAAGCAATTTTTGGAAAGAACTGTTCAAGGTACAAGACACCGAATTTCATCTTAGCACAACTTATCATCCCCAGACTGATGGACAAAAGAAAGTTATCAACAAGTGTTTGGAAACATATTTGAGGTGTTTTTCCTCGAAAAAGAAAAATCAGTGGGCTCAATGGTTACCCCTAGCTGAATGGTGGTACAACACTTCATACCATACGTCTACACGCATGACTCCTTTTGAAGCAGTATATGGACAGAAGCCACCTTCAGTCCTCTTATACTTATCGGGTGCCTCGAAGGTCCAGGCGGTTGACCTAACACTTACAGCTCGAGAGGCTATTCTCTATACCCTCAAAGAGAATTTCTTCATGGCACAAAATCGCATGAAGCTACAAGCAGATCAAGGTCACTCTGAATGTCAATTTGCAGAAGGGGATCAGGTGTTTCTTTGACTGCAACCTTACAAGAAAAATTCCCTCAAGGCCGAGCATTGTCAGCAGCTAGTGCCCAAATTTTATGGTCCTTATACCATTCTCAAGCGTGTGGGACAGGTAGCCTATCAGTTATATTTTCCCAACCATTCGAAGCTACATGTTGTTTTTCATGTTTCATGCTTAAAGAAGGTGATTGGAGCTAAGTGCCAAATTCAAACCAACCTTCCAGAGTTAGCTGAAGAAGGATCCATTTGGGTATAGCGAGAAGACATTTTGGACCAGTGTGAGCATCACCTACATCAGAGAACCATCAAGGAATTTCTAGTCCAGTGGAAATATACAACTCCAGTAGATGCCACTTGGGAGCCTGCTACCATTCTGCAACAATTTCCTCATCTCAAGCCTTGAGGACAAGGTCGATTTTAAGGGGGCATACATGTTAGGGTCCTAACCTGCACATAGGTAGAACAATATATTCGGATGTAATAAAGGTCAATATTCATAAGGCCTTTCAATAAAACAGAATAAGGCGAATATAACAAGACCTAGTAGAAGCTTCCGCTTCTAGAAGAATCTTCCTCTAGATGCTTCATTTTAGTATAAATAGGAGTCGAGGGTATGAGAACCCTATCTTGGATATTATTGTAATAGAGCTCTGCTCAACTGGAGGTTACCCCCTCGAAGAGGCCCATGAACATTTCTTTCAGATTCAAAGTGTTATTTCTGTTATTATTCTTTTATCATTTCAGTACTATTGTGGTGAATGTTCTCGTTATATTGTTGTTATTCTGCCATTTCTAGCATTTTATTTCTGTTCTGCATACATTTTATATCTGGTATATTAAACTATCTGATTAGTTGATATCATTAGGAGCACTCGTGCCTAATTCACCAACCACTTATGAAACATTTCATCTTTCTATTGCTTCCTTTTAGATGGATGACTTCCATATGTAGAAACATTATCAACAACACTCGAAACCATGCAATAAAATCCTTCTTTTATGACACAGAAACACTCATTAGCACTTTCATATTCATATAAATATAACATTAGACTAATCCTAGTCTTTAACATGTTATATATATTTTAATAAATATACATTCACTAATGCATATCTATATGCACTAAAAATTCATCCTTAGCATGCTCATAAATGCATATGCATTCCCGTTTCATGTGTTATAGATGGCTTCCCAAATGGCCATATCATAATTGTTGTGACAACAACTGCAACAACCTATTTATTCCTTTACCACTCTCTTTGTTGTTTCTCGATGTCCTTAATTCTCCACGGATTCCTATATCCTTTGTTTTCTTATCGAGCACTTTTCCATCCAAACCACTCTTGACCACTTTTACATTTTTATCCATATATTATCTTTATACTGAACTTCAACATTATTCTATTTCCTGGATCCATCTGACCCAACTCATATATGACCAAATTATATTTCCAACCATGCTATAATATTGACTTTGGATTTTCAACATCCATTTACTTTTCTGGACCAAACCACTTCATCCTTTCCTTGAATGAACACTTCAACACTTGTGGTGTCTTGCACCATTCCTTCTCTTTTCTTAGCGATTCAACTTCAAACTTGACTTACATAGTCAATTTCCATCATGTTTCAATTCTACACAAATGTCTTCTTTTCCAAATTCATAGAGATTAATTGGAAGTGGTTGACACTCCTTTTACTTGCCATCATAAATTCCAGTGATACTTCCAACCTCTTAGCATATCACCAATGAATATTTTCCACTTGAGATGGATTCTCCTTCGATCTTGTCCCTTTTGCATTCCATAGCAAGTATAGATTCATTTTTCTTATTCATGGTCCCTTATTGATTTCCCTTTAGAAATTCACCTCCATGCTTGAATCCCTTGACTTGTCATCCTAATATACTTTGGGAAATGCACTTCAATATTCTATATATGCATCAACGATCTTAATTTTATTGTTGTCAAAGTTCTTTATATGCTTCAATAGACTCAAAATAACTTGGCATCCACCTAGTGGTACCTTTTTCCTACTTTATCCATTTACTCATGCACTTATCCCATTCTATAATTCACTTGCATTTATGTAATTCCTCTCATAGGAGTTTTATTTCATCCTTCTAGAATCAATTTGCACATAACATATTTATTTATGCATCTATTGCCACTCTTTATCTTACATGCACCTTCATTTCTTCACCTTTGAAGTGGGGACCTTCATACCATGCTTCCACTGCACACTTCTAATAGAAAATGGTGGTTTTACTCCAAAAATGCATAATTGTACTACCTTATCTATACATTGGAATCCTTTAAATTGAATGCAATTTCACTACTTCATCCACTAAATTACCTAATCTTACACCTAGATTCCACTTGGCACTCTAATTAGAATGAATGGATGGCTACACCTAGACTCATACCTTAACATTCTTCAGACTTTGCCTTTGCTCATCCTTGATACTAAGTCCAAACTCTTTCATATTCTATAAAACCATCCTTCCATATTTCCATACTTTGCATCTCCATGTGAACCTATTGTACACGAATTATCATGTACTGCAGATGGATTTCCTACCTAGCATACATAATTGATATGCATTTGGAATTCTTTCTCTGAACAAGAGTTTCATTAGGATCTTCCATGTTGCTCACTGAACCCAAATATCTCATCGAACAACTTCTTAGAAAAACCAAATGCTCATTTTGAAGTACTGTCTATGTTCTTTTGTCTCATTTCTATAGAAATCACTTGAATTTGTTATTCTATATATAACTATAAACTCTAAAAACATGCATGCAACAACATTTCCTAGCTAAAACCCATAACATGCAATTCTAGACATATGCACACTCAACCTCTTTAAATGCATAAGAAAATTCCTTCTAATTGCCTATGAATTCTACTACATAGGTGACCATTCTAGGTGAGTACATGGATTACTCTATCCAAATCCTTTCCAATGACTTCTCTCTTTCTCAATTCTGAGTTATGAGTAGAAAGTTACTGTCATTTGATCATTACATGATTTCTCCTTGTTCACACTTATCCACCAAGTGCTATATTGACCATGTCCATGCACCTCTGACATCAATGCCTTTGGGATTTTGATAGGATATAAACTAGATTACTTCATGTCCATTTTACAACATGATGAAGTTTCAGATTTATCCAAGCTCTTGGATGCTAGTTACAAGCTGTTGAAGTTTAAGGCCAAATTATATTTTTAGCCTTGATTACTACAGGTGCCTTCTATGTCCTCCTATGGACTTTTAGGTATCCATATTTCTATTTTGACTCTATGGTTGTCTCGTAAGACTCAATATATTTCCATATACTACTCTTGTTCCCCAATATAATTCTAGAGCAGGAAGTTATGGCCCTCGAAAGTTAACTGGGTCTCAAAATTTACCTTGCACTATTTGGCCTGTAACTTCCTCATCCAGGCTATGTTTGATGAATGATTTATCTTGCTAGAAAGAGCTCTCTGAGATCTTTCATTTGAGATATAGAGACAAAGTGTATGAAGGTATACTCTTTTCTCATGATGTTTATTTTCCTAAAAATGTTGTTTAGGCCTTCAAAAATAGCCTACAAGTTAATGACCTAAAAAAGAACATAATTTTCTAGGAAAATTCATTATTTCCTAAGAAATTTAGATGACTGGGATGATAATGTGGAAACCTATTTCACCTAGCACCTTTTGATGGTACCATGTCCTTCCCCTCGACAACTTGTCCTTGCCTCATCGACCTCTACCACTTCTTCCTTCTCCTTCCTCCCTCTTTCCTTCACTTCTCGATGCACTTTACCTTACCTTTCGTGTTAGAAAAACAGGATTGTGGAGCAATAAAATAAAACAAATGTGGAAATAAAACACAGAAAATACACAATACAATAGAAACACAGATATATGTGGTTTACCCAATGTGGGCTACGTCCACCAAAGAAATTTCCAGGTATTTCCTTTTTTTATCCATCATAATGAAGGGATACAACRTAGAACACACTTGTTGTAACTTCCTMTTCTCTCTCTCATATTATCCTCTCTCAGAATACTATATCACAATAAATACAYAGATGCAATACAATTCCCTCATAAAAGAGGGTTTCCTTCTAGGGAAAAAACCCTAACATAATATCTATCGTCAGATCTTTGACTTAATGATGAACGATCAAGATCTACTATGAAATTACATTATACATTTACAAGGAAATCTTTCCTTTAGGGGATTTGCTCCCGAACCCTCGACGGGGTCCCCTGACCCCCTAGCTAGGGGGATGAGCCTCTTGCAACCCCCCCATGTGGAGAGGTGTATTGTCTTCATGGGGTATAAACATGTCTGGAAACAAATACCTTTGAATAAAGAAGATAATTAAACTCCACAACCAACATTCCAGGCCCCACGGCCCTGGCCGCCTACATGGCACATTCTCAGTAGGTCGTGAGACTAGGCAAGCCCCATCCCGAAATCATTCTCCTTGGCACATAGAGTTTCACATCTGTTTGATCAGACGACAGACAATACGAGGGTGCCATCGATGATAAATGGTCATCGTCAAAACATGTCCCCCCATGCCTTACCGACTGTTAATAGAGGGGGGTGTCTCAAAATAAATTGTTGGTTTTTCAATGTATGAAATTATGTGTCCTTGTAAATTATGCCCCGCATTGGTGGTTTCAAAAACCACCAGGGGACCCCCCGCATTATAGTTCTATGAGTCCAAGCTCATGGTTCTGCCAATCAGGTGAGATCCTACCACCACAGCTCCACCTCAAGGTATTTGGTTCCACTTGTTGTGCCTTAATTCCCAAGGAGAAAATAAACAATATTGATGCAAGGAGTTAGAAGTGCATCTTCTTGGGGTACTCAAATACCACCAAGGCATATCATGTTTATGATGCTTTAAATGACAAGTTCATTATTTCAAGAGATGTGATTTTTTCTTGAATCCTCTAAAAATGACAAAATTGTTGAGAGACTACTTGATCATCTGGATAGATTCAACCATGTAAATATATATCAAGAGTTTTATTATGATATTTCACATTTCAAATGGGGGATCCCTATCTTATATCAATCTTTGGAATATCCTTTTGAAGCACCATCTCCCACTCATGAAGAACTTCTAGCCACTTCATCATAATATAAATTTCATTTGGATGATGTGATTGAGAGGATTGAAAGGTTTCTCCTTGATGGAAATGAAACACCATATAAATCAATGGATCAACCTAGACCATCCTAGAAAGATCCACCGAAGTGGCTCATAAAGACACTTGAAAGTGTTCATCCTAATGAGGTTGGAAAAATAAGAACCAGAAGTTCTACAAGACAAGATGAAGGTGATGTAGATAATTCATATTTCATGTGATGTAGATGGTACATGTGTTTCATATGACTATGAATTGAATTTATCTACTAAATTTGAACCAAATTCCTTTAAATAAGTTTTTTCTCATGATGAGTGGAAATAATCCATGCAAAAGGATTATGATTCTCTCATCAAGAATTAGACATGCAAGTTGGTGGACCCTCCATTCAGAGCCAAACCTTTTTTCTACAATTGGGTCTTCAAGAACAAGTAAAAATTAGATTACTCACTTGACAAGAACAAAGTGAGTCTTGTGGAAAAAGTATTTTCTTAGGAATTATAAGATATTGGTTGTGAGGATACTTTTTCCCCCACAAAAAAATGGGATACTGTTTGTACTCTATTTTCCTTGGAAGCATAGAATGGATGGAAATTTCATCAAATGGATGTAAAGACTGCTTTCTTAAATGGAGACTTGAAATATAATCTATTCATGTCCTAGCTAGAATGTTTTGTTGTGAAGGGACAAGAACAAAAAATATGCAAGAACATCAAATTCTGATATGGCCTGAAACAAGCACCATGAGCCTTGTATGAAAAACTAACTGAGCATATTCTGAAATTGAATTTCAACTTTAATATTGATGATGCAACTCTATTTTTCAAGAAAGTTGGAAAAAGTAATTTATATCTTGTAGTGTATGTAGATGATCTCTTGATAACATGGAACAATAGGGAACAATGAAAAGTATACTGCATCAATAAAAAAGAATTGAATAAAGGATTTGAGATAATAGATTAGGGACATTTCCACTACTATTTGGGCATAGAAGTGACTAAAAATGAAAATTACATATTCATGTCCCAAAAGAAGTACATTGTAGAATTGTTGAACAAATTCGGCATGGCTAAGTGTACATGTCTCTCTACTCCAATGGAACTGAATATGAATCTCACATCGAAACAAGGGAATGAATTTGAGGACGAAACCAAGTATAGACATATTGTGGGAAGTCTTATCTACTTTACCACCACCATACCAAATATTTCATTCATTGTTGGGACTGTTTCTAGGTTCATGCAAAAACCTTGTGAAGGACATTGGTCTGCTACAAAAATATTTCTAAAATACTTGAAGGGAACTCAATGTTTCTGACTCAAGTATTATAAGGTGGATGACTTCAAACTAATTGGATATTCTGATTTAGACCTTGATGGAAATAAAGAAAATGGAGTTTCTACTTTAGGATATCTCATGATTCGTTGATCAAAAATTGTCTCATGGAGATCACACAAATAGTTAGTTCCAACAAATTCCAAAACAAAAGAAAGATATGTGGCAAATGCAAAAGAAACAAAGGAGATTGCGTGACCAAGAAAATACTTGAATATTTGCAGGAGAAATAGCTGAATTCCACTGCTCTTCAGGTTGAAAATACTTATGCAATCAAGTTGGCCAAGAATCCTAGATTCCATGATAAAACCAAGAACATCAACAGAAAGTACCATCTGATTCAATATCATGTAGAGGTGAAGACTATTCACTTGAGGCATTGTTCCTAAAATGAAAAAATTGCAGACATATTCACCAAAGTGCTTAGAAGAGAAAATTTTGAAAAGTTTTGAATGACGCTTGGACTCACAAAAACCCCTTCGGATTAATGGGGGGAATGTCTCATACCTAATCCTTATGGATTGAGGTACACTGTAAATATCCTTGTAAATATTAAGTTGGGATAAATATGAAGAGTCATAGATGAATTGGAAGAGACATTCATACCTCTTGGAAGATGAAACCAAAGGTCACTTCCTCTTGTATATATGCATCATGTGAAATAATGAAATAAATTAGCCATGGATCTACTTATTCCCTCTACCCATCCCTTTCCTGACATTAGAGACACCCCAACTCCATGCATCGAAGCATTTGATTTGAGAATTCAATGTTATTGCATTAGTTATTCATAGAGAAAGAATAATAGTCAAGGGACAATATCTCAAATGGTTGGGAGGTAGGCCTCGCACTCTCCTCATGTGGTTTCAATATTCATTAAAAAAATTTACCCATTGTGATAAGGCTAAAAGGGTATATTCTCCCCAGGAGTGTGAACCCCCTCATGGGCATGTCTCTAGATGTCTCAACCCTTTCTAAGTTGTAACTTATTGGTATATATGGTTTGTGCATTGTTGGATATTCTCTTGGTTTATAGTGGCATCCAATTGGTTTGATCCTAAGCCTTTCCCATTTCACTTTAACTAGTTACTAATTCCCATGAAAAAAAAATGAATAATCTTTACATTGATAGGCTTCCCATTAAATACATAAAATGTGAATTTTTGTCTATGCACTTTTAGGTGATTCAAATTTCTTAAGAGTGAAGTGAGTTATAATGGTGATATTTGAGAGTTGAATTTGATGGATATCAAAAAGAAACTTAATGAATATAAATATGGAATGTCCTCATTATTTTTTTGAAAAAAAACATAAAATGTAAATTTTATATTTATCTTTGTTTCAAAAATGTTGCAAATCAAATAATGAAAAATAATGTGAATGGCTAACTAGTTTTCATTTTGAAGCTATAAGGTGGATTTTGAAATTGAGTGAGGATTTACTATATTCATATGAGGGTTTTAAGCTATAAGGTATATTTTAGGATTGAGTGAAGATTTACTATTGAATATGGGGTGAGTTTATTATGTTGAATAGTGTAGGTATGATACATAGGTTGATTTAGGTTTAATACTTAATTTGAAGTATTATAAAAATTTGATCATGTTAATTATGTTGAGTAGTCTAGGTATGATGGAGAAGTTGATTTAGGTTACATTTGGATTTAGTATTTATTTTGAAGTATTATGAAAAGTTGATAACTCTTTAAGTTTTGTGTTGAGGTTATTCCGAGTTTGGGAAAAAATTGTTGTGTTATTAAAATGTTTGAAGTGTTATAAAAGGTTGATAATCTTTTAAGTTTTTTGTTCAAGTTATTCTGAGTTTGGCAAAGCATGGCTGAAACAATGTATTTTCTTGTAGATGTAGTGGTGGATTTTGGTATAGCTTTAGAGGTATTTAGGGTTGGTTCTTTAGGTGTTAGTCATGGTTTGAGGCCAACTAGGGTCTTAGGAATTTATAATTTTTTTTGGGGATTGTTGGCCACATGTGAAGCCTCAAAGCACCTCATAAATCCTAGAAATAATATTTTTCTATGAATGCAGTATGAGCCCAACTATTGGTGGTAGTAAGTGATTGATGGCCTAAGAATTTGTTCATGGCCAAAAAACATAGAATTATCATCAAGCTAGTGATATCAAGGTTCATGGGACATTCATGGCATCATGGAACAATACAGAAGCCCTCAATATGAAATCATTTGGCCAAGTCATTTGGCCAACACTAGGGACAATGATCCAAGGTGGAGCTTTGAGCACTACATAGTCATGTATAATAGACACCATGGTTTGGGACCATAAACAAGGAACCTACACATTGACATATTCTCATGTCACTCATGGGATATGGGAAAGGTACTAATCCAAATACACATGGACTAAATAATGAGTGTTTAATATATGACTATGATAGTGACTTGATTTCATTTGTTAGGGGATGTTAAGATGTACTTGAATTTAAAAAAAAATAGAGAGAGATAATATTTATGTCTCGTCAAAAAAATTTAATAGACACACATTGAATTAGTAGGGGAAAACATTCAAACAATGTTGTATATATTTTTGTTTTTTATAAAAATCACTAGAGACAAAACTGTGATAGTTTTATAGCATAGTAGAGATATGTGCACATTATAGATATGTGCACGTTATAGATATGTGAAAATGAAAAACTAGCTAGTTATATTTGAAAGACAATTTTTCTTGTTGTAGTTTAACATTTCCATAATGCCAAAAAGATTTTGTAACACTGTACTAGATTTTAGGGAACATGCAAAACCTACTTGTTGGTCAATGCAATTGTTTTGGTTGTAGGCTTGAGTTAACAATAATCAAATCTATTTATTTTAAATTGTTCTTATTATCTCTTAAATAAGATAAACATATTCATGTAAGATGAAAGTCCTAGAGATATTAACTTATCAATCACATATAGATGTTAAAAATTGTAAACTTTGGGTATATATTACTTTTGTTACAAGAAGAGGATTTACATTTTTTATGAATACCAAAATAGGCTCTCCATCCTCCATTATTTATTTTCTCAATGCTATAATTCAAGTTAACCATGTGATCAAGGTCAACTCCAAGATATTTATATGAGTTAACTTCCTATAAGTTATTATTGTGATACCCTAAATTAGCTTAAGTGATATTTTTGGATTTGAATATATCATAACCTTTTCCTTTTGAGTGCTTACTACATACCAATGAGAAAACATAAATCTTTGAGAATTATTAGTTGCTTGTCTAGATGAGAGGGACACCTTGCCATAAAAACAATATCTTGATCGTAAAAAGAAACATGGTGAATGTTCTTGCACCACTTCTTCCAAACAAACCTCTACCATGTCCATGTAAATGCCAAAAGGGGAAAAGTACAAGGACCTAACTTGCTTAACCCCTATATTACAAATAATTTCTTCCCACCAACCCTCATTTTTCCTAAACTTAGTAAGATTGGTTAGTTGAGCAACATAGGAGATTGATTTATATCTTGACATTCCTCTCCACTAATCGTGTTTAATGATAGCTTCTAAAAACCAATTTAACCTTGACCCATTTCCATGACTTTATAACCATATGCTAGTTCCTTATGTTTCAAAATAATTCTTTATAGCTTGCCTAGAAGATATAATGGTCTTATAATAAGATTACTTAATAACGATTCAATGTTTAATGAAAGCTTTTAAAACCAATTTGACTTTATTCCTTTTTTCATGTCTTTTTAATTATATGCTATTTGTTTTTTCAAAATAATTTTATATATAATTTGATTAGAAAATGAGTATTATAAATATAATAAGTTTTTCTTGTAAAAATTAGAGAATTTATATATAACACTTATCTCATTTTAACTTAATCATTTTTATATCAATATTAAAAAAAATATATCAATAACAAAGTAAAAGTTTTCCAAAATATCACTCAATTTTTAATTAAAAAAAACTCAGATAATAATCTAAAAATAATTTAATATATAAACACATCTTAACATCATTAGTACTTAAGCTCTAGAATCAAGTAGAACCAACTTGACTTTGGGTAGGTATTTTTTAAGGATTAAAACATTATACTTATATATAGTAATTTAGGTTATCATTTTGGTTTGAAAAATTATATATATAATCTAAAGGTGAATATTCAATAGAAAACATAAAATTTATTATTAAAATTTGTAACATTTTCATAAATATTATAATTTAATCATATTTTTGTAAAAATAAATAATTTTTAAATGAGATTTATTAACTTTTTCAAAAAATAATCAATTAATAAAATTTAATTCTTATAAATTAAAATTAGTTGTTGATTTACATTTAACCACTTAATTGAATGCTCAGATGAATATGAATTGTTTTCAGATCCACATTAAGTTGACCCCTCAAAATCAATTTCACTTGACATTAAGCAGGGTGCAGAAAAACTATTTCCCTTCAAAATGCCCCATTTTGTTTGTTCTTATAATATGATTATTTCCAGTGATCCCTCAAACAAGGTGTTTACAATGCTTGTGTTTTATTCCACATTAATATCTACCTATGATTATGGATTATAAGATAAGATATTCACATCTGTCTGAAAATAATGGAGAGGTAGGTTAGCTATGGAATGTATTTAACCTATTGAGAGGATGTCCTTAGTGAAGGATTGCCATACCTATAAATACTTATAATTGATGAATACATCACAATTAGATTCCATCCTTGCAAGGAACTAACAATTTCACCTATTCACCAATATATCTAAAATTATGTGGATACCCAAAGCGATCCCTTTTGTGACTGCAAAAAATTTCAAACCCCTAAACGTCAAACTCTAAAGTACATGTTGTAACCCAAACCATATTTCTTGTTCTTGTCGTCTCGACGTCGTTTCAACAGTGCCGTGTAGTCACACAGGTTCAACTTGATTTTAGACATGGTGCAATCAATGTGTTTGTCGTTCTAAATGGTCCCATGTTGTTTGTTCATAGAATCTCAATAATTGCAGGGCCTACCTTAATGCTTTGTTTTTTTCATGGTCACGGCGGCCTCACTTTTATTCTATTTTCTAATGCGGCATCACTATGCACGGAAAACAGCTGTTACTTTATTTTATTGCTATGATTCACACTGAGCAACTTTAGGTCACGTCCAGAGTAATTGATACTCGAGAGTCGACACCTGGAAAGCACTCGACTCGACGTCGATAGAGTCCTTCGTATTCAAGCCTTGGGAAGCAACTTGACTATAGGCGGGGTCCTTTGTCCATTTGAGATCGTTCTCGTTAATTTATTTTCTTGTTCCGTTAAGCTTCATTTCCGCAGCTAATTGAGTTGATAGTCATTTCGCACTCAACAACTGGCAAGAACTTGAG
>JASDQU010681534.1:43931-68745 GCA_032191745.1 Picea mariana
CTCAAGTTCTTGCCAGTTGTTGAGTGCGAAATGACTATCAACTCAATTAGCTGCGGAAATGAAGCTTAACGGAACAAGAAAATAAATTAACGAGAACGATCTCAAATGGACAAAGGACCCCGCCTATAGTCAAGTTGCTTCCCAAGGCTTGAATACGAAGGACTCTATCGACGTCGAGTCGAGTGCTTTCCAGGTGTCGACTCTCGAGTATCAATTACTCTGGACGTGACCTAAAGTTGCTCAGTGTGAATCATAGCAATAAAATAAAGTAACAGCTGTTTTCCGTGCATAGTGATGCCGCATTAGAAAATAGAATAAAAGTGAGGCCGCCGTGACCATGAAAAAAACAAAGCATTAAGGTAGGCCCTGCAATTATTGAGATTCTATGAACAAACAACATGGGACCATTTAGAACGACAAACACATTGATTGCACCATGTCTAAAATCAAGTTGAACCTGTGTGACTACACGGCACTGTTGAAACGACGTCGAGACGACAAGAACAAGAAATATGGTTTGGGTTACAACATGTATTTTAGGGTTTGACGTTTAGGGGTTTGAAATTTTTTGCAGTCACAAAAGGGATCGCTTTGGGTATCCACATAATTTTAGATATATTGGTGAATAGGTGAAATTGTTAGTTCCTTGCAAAGATGGAATCTAACTGTGATGTATTCATCAATTATAAGTATTTATAAGTATGACAATCCTTCACTAAGGACATCCTTTCAATAGGTTAAATACATTCCATAGCTAACCTACCTATCCATTATTTTACACATGTGAATATCTTATCTTATAGTCCATGTAAAAATTAATAAATAGATATTAATGTGGAATGAAACACAAGTATTGTAAAGACCTTGTTTAGGAACCATTGAAAATAATCATATTTTAATCATATTTTAAGAACAAACAAAATGGGGCATTTTGAAGGGAAATAGTTTCTCTGCACCCTGCTTAATGTCAAGTGAAATTGATTTAAGAACAAACAAAATGGAGCATTTTGAAGGGAAATAGTTTCTCTGCACCCTGCTTAATGTCAAGTGAAATTGATTTTGAGGGGTCAACTCAATGTGGATCTAAAAGGAATTCATATTAATCTGTTGCATATTCATTGTTGCAGCATTTAATTAAGTGGTTGAATGTAAATAAAAAACTAATTTTAATTTTTAAGGGTTAAATTTTATTAATTAATTATTTCTTGAAAAAGTTAATGAATCTATTTAAAAATTGTCTATTTTTAGAGAAATATAATTAAATTGATAAATTTATCAAAATGTTACAAATTTTAATAATAAATTTTATATTTTTTATTAAATATTCATCTTTAAATCATATATATGATTTTTCAAACCAAAATGATAACATAGAGTACTATATATATATATATATAGGTATAATGTTCTAATCCTTAAAAAATACCTACCCAAAGTCAAGTTGGTTTTACTTGATTCTAGCGCTTAAGTACTAATGATGTTAAGCTGTGTTTATATATTAAATTATTTTTAGATTATTATCTAAGTTTCTTTTTTTATTAAAAATTGAGTGATATTTTGGAAAACTTTTACATTGTTATTGATATATATTTTTTAATATTGATATAAAAATGATTAAATTAAAATGAGATAAGTGTTATATATGAATTCTCTAATTTTTACTAGAAAAACTTATTATATTTGTGATAGTATTGTTATGATTAGTCATCTTCTAGTCAAATTATATATAAAAATATTTTGAAAAAACAAATAACATATAATTAAAAAGACATGAAAAAGGGAATAAAGTCAAATTGGTTTTAAAAGTTTTCTTTAAACATTGAATCTTTATTAAGTAATCTTATTATAGGACCATTATATCTTCTAGTCAAGCTATAAAGAATTATTTTGAAACATAAGGAACTAGCATATGGTTATAAAGTCATGGAAACGGGTCAAAGCTAAATTGGTTTTTAGAAGTTATCATTAAATATGATTAGTGGAGAGGAATGTCAAGATGATAAATCAATCTCCTAAGTTGCTCAGTTAACCAATCTTACTAAGTTTAGGAAAATGAGGGTTGGTTGGAAGAAATTATTTGTAATATAAGGGTTAAGCAAGGTAGGTCTTTGTACTTTCCCCACATGGACATGGTAAAGGTTTGTTTGGAAGAAGTGGCGCAAGCACACTCACCATGTTTCTTTTTACGATCAAGATATTGTTTTTATGGCAAGGTGTCCCTCTCATCTAGACAAGCAAATAAGAATTCTCAAAGATTTATGTTTTATCATTGGTATGTAGTAAACACTCAAAAGGAAAAGGTTATGATATATTCAAATCCAAAAATATCACTTAAGCTAATTTAGGGTATCACAATAACAACTTATAGGAAGTTAACTCATATAAATATTTTGGAGTTGACCTTGATCACAGGGTTAACTTGAATTATAGCATTGAGAAAATAAATAATGGAGGATGGGGAGCCTATTTTGGTATTCATAAAAACTATAAATCCTCTTCTTGTAATAAAAGTAATATATACCCACAGTTTACAATTTTTAACATCTATATGTGATTGATATTTCTTTAAAAAAAATTGGAACCTACTAAGTGAGAGTTAATAGCTCTAGGACTTTCATCTTAGATGAATATGTTTATCTGATTTAAGAGATAATAGAAACAATTTAAAATAAATAGATTTGATTATTGTTAACTCAAGCCTACAACCAAAACAATTTCATTGACCAACAAGTAGGTTTTGCATGTTCCCCAAAATCTAGTACAGTGTTAGAAAATCTTTTTGGCATTATGGAAATGTTAAACCACAACAAGAAAATTGACTTTCAAATATAACTAGCTAGTTTTTCATTTTCTTGGCAATATGGAAATGTTAAACCGCAACAAGAAAAATTGACTTTCAAATATAACTAGCTAGTTTTGCATTTTCACATATCTATAGCGTGTTTTGAATGTGCACATATCTCTACTATGCTATAAAACTATCACAGTTTTGTCTCTAGTGATTTTTATAAAAACAAAAATATATTCAACATTGTTTGAATGCTTTCCCCTACTAATTCAATGTGTGTCTATTAAATTTTTTTGATGAGACATAAATATCCTCTCTCAATTTTTTTTTTAAATTCAAGCACATCTTAACATCCCGCAACAAATAAAATCAAGTCACTGTCATAGTAATATATTAAACACTCATTATTTAGTCCATGTGTATTGGGATTAGTACATTTCCCATATCCCATGAGTGACATGAGCATATGTCAATGTGTAGGTCCCTTGTTTATGGTCCCAAACCATGGTGTCTATTAGACATGACTAGGTAGTGCTCAAAGCTTCAACTTGGATCATTGTCCCTAGTGTTGGCCAAATGATTGCATATTGAGGGCTTCTGTATTGTTCAATGATGCCATGAATGTCCCATGAACCTTGATATCACTAGCTTGATGATAATTCTATGTTTTTTTGGCCATGACCAAATTCTTAGACCATCAATCACTTACTACCCCCAATAGTTGGGCTCATACTGCATTCACAGAAAAAATATTATTTCTAGGATTTATGAGGTGCTTTGAGGCTTCACATGTGGCCAACAATCCCCAAAAACAATTATAAATTCCTAAGACCCTAGTTGTTGGCCTCAAACCATGACTAACACCTAAAGAACCAAATCTAAATACCTCTAAAGCTATACCAAAATCCACCACTACATCCACAAGAAAATACAGTGTTTCAGCCATGCTTTGCCAAACTGAGAATAACTTGAACAAAAAACTTAAAATATTATTAACCTTTTATAACACTTCCAACTTTTTAATAACACAACAATTTTTTCCCAAACTCGGAATAACATCAACACAAAACTTAAAGAATTATCGACTTTTCATAATACTTCAAAATAAATACTAAACCCAAATGTAACCTAAATCAACTTCTCCATCATACCTAGACTACTCAACATAATTAACATGATCAAATTTTTATAATACTTCAAATTAAGTACTAAACCTAAATCAACCTATGTATCATACCTACACTATTCAACATAATAAACTCACCCCATATTCCATAGTAAATCTTCACTCAATCCTAAAATCTACCTTATAGCTTAAAACCCTCATATGCAATATAGTAAATCCTCACTCAATTTCAAAATCCACCTGATATCTTCAAAATGAAAAGTAAATGAAAAGTAGTTAGCCATTCATATTATTTTTCATTATTTTATTTGCAACATTTTTGAAACAAAGATAAATATAAAATTTACATTTTATGTTTTTTTTCAAAGAAACGATGAGGACATTCCATATTTATATCCATTAAGTTTCTTTTTTATATCCATCAAATTCAACTCTCAAATATCACCATAATAACCCACTTCACTCTTAAGAAATTTGAATCACCTAAAAGTGCATAGACAAAAATTGACATTTTATGTATTTAATGGGAAGCCTATCAATGTGAAGATTATTCATTTTTTTTTCCATGGGAATTAGTAACTCGTTAAAGTGAAATGGGAAAGGCTTAGGATCAAACCAATTGGATGCCACTATAAACCAAGAGAATATCCAACAATGCACAAGCCGTATATATCAATAAGTTACAACTTAGAAAGGGTCGAGACATCTAGAGACACGCCCATGAGGGGGGTCGCACTCCTAGGGAGAATATACCCTTCTAGCCTTATCACAATGGGTAAAATTTCTTAATGAAGATTGAAACCACATGAGGAGAGTGTGAAGCCTACCTCCCAACCATTTGAGATATTGTCCCTTGACTATTATTCTTTCTTTAAGAATAACTAATGCAATAACATTTAATTATCAAATCAAATTCTTCGATGCATGGAGTTGGGGTGTCTCTAATGTCAGGAAAGGTATGGGTAGAGGGAATAAGTAAATCCATGTCTAATTTATTTCATTATTTCACATGATACATATATACAAGAGGAAGTGACCTTTGGTTTCATCTTCCAAGAGGTATGAATGTCTCTTCCAATTCAGCTATGACTCTTCATATTTATCCCAACTTAATATTTACAAGGATATTTACAATGTGCCTCAATCCATAAGGATTAGGTATCGGACATTCCCCCCATTAATGCGAAAGGGGTTTTGTGAGTCCAAGCATCATTCAAAACTTTTCAAAATTTCTCTTCCAAGCACTTTGGAACAATGTCTCAAGTGAATAGTCTTCACCTCTACATGATATTGAATTAGATGGTACTTTCTGTTGATGTTCTTGGTTTTATCATGGAATCTAGGATTCTTGGCCAACTTGATTGCATAAGTATTTTCAACCAGAAGAGGAATGGAATTCACCTATTTCTCCTGCAAATATTCAAGTATTTTCTTGGTCACGCAATCTCCTTTGTTTCTTTTGCATTTGCCACATATCTTTCTTTTGTTTTGGAATTTGTTGGAACTGACTATTTGTGTGATCTCTAGGAGACAATTTTTTATCAACGAATCATGAGATATCCTAAAGTAGAAACTCCATTTTCTTTATTTCCATCAAGGTATAAATCATAATAACCAATTAGTTTGAAGTCATCCACCTTATAATACTTGAGTCAAAAACATTGAATTCCCTTCAAGTATTTTAGAAATATTTTTGTAGCAGACCAATGTCCTTCACAAGGTTTTTGCATGAACCTAGAAACAATCCCAACAATGAATAAAATATTTGGTATGGTGGTGGTAAGGTAGATAAGACTTCCCACAATATGTCCATACTTGGATTCATCCTCAAATTCATTCCCTTGTTTCGATGTGAGCTTCATATTCAGTTCCATTGGAGTAGAGAGAGGGGTACACTTAGCCATGTTGAATTTGTTCAACAATTCTCTAATGTACTTCTTTTGGGACATGAATATGTAATTTTCATTTTTAGTCACTTATATGCCCAAATAGTCGTGGAAATGTCCCTTATCTATTTTCTCAAATCCTTTATTCAATTCTTTTTTATTGATGCAATATACCTTTCATTGTTCCCTATTGTTCCCTGTTGTCAACAAATCATCTACATACACTACAGATATAAATTACTTTTTCCAACTTTCTTGAAAAATAGAGTTGCATCATCAATATTAAAGTTGAAATTCAATTTCAGAATATGCTCAGTTAGTTTTTCATACAAGGCTCATGGTGCTTGTTTCAGGCCATGTAAGAATTTGATGTTCTTGCATATTTTTTGTTCTTGTCCCTTCACAACAAAACGTTCTAGCTAAGACATGAATAGATTATATTTCAAGTCTCAAAGTAGTCTTTATATCCATTTGATGAAATTTCTATCCGTTCTATGTTTCCAAGGAAAATAGAGTACAAACAGTATCCCATTTTTTTGTGGGGGAAAAAGTCTCCTCACAATCAATACCTTATTTCTAAGAAAAGCCTTTTTCCACAAGACTCACTTTGTTCTTGTCAAGTGAGTAATCTAATTTTTACTTGTTCTTGAAGACCCACTTGTAGAAAAAAGGTTTGGTTCCGAATGGAGGGTCCACCAACTTGCATGTCCCATTCTTGATGAGAGAATCATAATCCTTCTGCATGGATTATTTCCACTCATCATGAGAAGAAACCTATTTAAAGGAATTTGGTTCAAATCTAGTAGATAAATTCAATTCATAATCATATGAAACACCCATACCATCTACATCACATGAAATATGAATTATCTACATCACCTTCGTCTTGTCTTGTAGAACTTCTGGTTCTTATTTTTCCAATCTCATTAGCATGAACACTTTCAAGTGTATTTATGAACCACTTCAGTGGACCTTTCTAGGATGGTCTAGGTTGATCCATTGATTGATATGGTGTTGCATTTCCATCAAGGAGAAACCTTTCAATCCTCTCAATCACATCATCCAAATGAAATTTCTATTATGATGAAGTGGCTAGAACTTCTTCACGAGTGGGAGATGGTGCTTCAAAAGGATATTCGAGAGATTGATATAAGATAGGGATCCCCCATTTGAAATGTGAAATATCATAATAAAACTCTTGATATATATTTACATGGTTGAATCTATCCATATGATCAAGTATTCTCTCAACAATTTTTTCATTTGTGGAGGATTCAAGAAAAAATTACATCTCTCAAAATAATGAACTTGTCATTTAACTCATCATAAAAATGATATGCCTTGGTGGTATTTGAGTACCCTAAGAAGATGCACTTCTGACTCCTTGCATCAATATTGCTTGTTTTCTCCTTAGGAATTAAGGCATAACAAGTGGAACCAAAGACCTTGAGGTGGAGCTGTGGTGGTAGGAGCTCACCTGATTGGCAGAACCATGAGCTTGGACTCATAGAACCATAATGCGGGGGGTCCCCTGGTAGTTTTTGAAACCACCAATGGGGGGAAAAATTTACAAGGACACATAATTTCATACATTGAAAAACAAACAATTTATTTTGAGACACCCCCCTCTGTTAACAGTCGATAAGGCATGGGGGGGACATGTTGTGACGATGACCATTCATCATTGATGGCACCCTCGTATTCTCTGTCATCCGATCAAACGGATGTGAAACTCTATGTGCCAAGGAGAATGATTTTGGGATGGGGCCCGCCTAGTCTCGTGACCTACTGAGAATGTGCCATGTAGGCAGCCAGGGCCGTGGGGCCTGGAATGTTGGTTGTGGAGCTTAATTATTTTCTTGATTCAAAGGTATTTGTTTCCAACCATGTTTATACCCCATAAAGACTATACACCCCTCCACATGGGGGGGTTGCAAGGTGCTCATCCCCCTGGCTAGGGGGTCAGGGGGCCCCGACAGGGGTTCAGGAGCGAATCCCTTGAAGGAAAATTTTCCTTGTAAATGTATATTGTAATTTCATAGTAGATCTTGATCGTTCATAATTAAGTCACAGATCTAACGATAGATATTATGTTAGGCTTTTTTTCCCTAGAAGGAAACCCTCTTTTATGAGGGAATTGTATTGCGTCTGTGTATTTATTGTGATATAGTATTTTGAGAGAGGATAATATGAGAGAGAGAAGAGGAAGTTACAACGAGTGTGTTGTATGTTGTATCCCTTCATTATGCTAGATAAAAAAAGGAAAGACCTGGAAATTTCTCTGGTGGACGTAGCCCACATTGGGTGAACCACATATATTTGTGTTTCTATTGTATTGTGTATTTTCTGTGTTTTATTTCCGCATTTTTTTTATTTTATTGCTCCACAATCCAGTTTTTCTAACACGAAAGGTAAGGTAACGTGCATCGAGAAGTGAAGGAAAGAGAGAGGAAGGAGAAGGAAGAAGTGGTAGAGGTCGATGAGGCAAGGCCAAGTTGTCGAGGGGAAGGACATGGTACCATCTAAAGGTTCTAGGTGAACTAGGTTTCCACATTATCATCCCAGTCATCTAAATTTCTTAGGAAATAATGAATTTTCCTAGAAAATTATGTTGTTTTTTAGGTCATTAACTTGTAGGTTATTTTTGAAGGCTTAAACAACATTTTTAGGAAAATAAACATCATGAGAAAAGAGTATACCTTCATACACTTTGTCTCTATATCTCAAATGAAAGATCTCGGAGAGCTCTTTCTAGAAAGATAAATCATTTGTCAAACATAGCCTGCATGAGGAAGTTATAGGCCAAATAGTGCAAGGTAAAGTTTGAGACCCAGTTAACTTTCGAGGGCCATAACTTCCTGCTCCAGAATCATATTGGGGAACAAGAGTAGTATATGGAAATATATTGTTCCATACAAGACAACCATAGAGTCAAAATAGAAATATGGGTACCTAAAAGTCCATAGGAGGACATAGAAGGCACCTGTAGTAATCAAGGCTAAAAATATAATTTGGCCTTAAACTTCAACAACTTGTAACTAGCATCCTAGAGCTTGGATGAAGCTGAAACTTCATCATGTTGTAAAAATTATGGACATGAAGTAATCTAGTTGATATCCTATCAAAATCCCAAAGGAATTGATGCAAGAGGTGCATGGACATGGTCAATATAGCACTTGTTGGAGAAGTGTGAACAAGGAGAAATCATGCAATGATCAAATGACACTAACTTTCTACTCATAAATTAGAATTGAGCAAGAGAGAAGTCATTGGAAAGGATTTGGATAGAGTAAAATAATACATGTACTCACCTGGAATTGTCAACTATGTAGTAGAATTCGTAGGCAATTAGAAGGAATTTTCTGATGCATTTAAGTTGTTGCTTGCATGTTTTTAGATTTAATAGTTATAGATAGAATAACAAATTCAAGTGATTTCTATAGAAATGAGATAGAAGAACATAGACAGTTCTTCAAAATGAGCATTTGGTTTCTATAAGAAGTTGTTCGATGAGATATTTGGGTTCAGTGAGCAACATGGAAGATCCTAATGAAACTCTTGTTCAGAGAAAGAATTCTAGATGCATATCAACTATGTATGCTAGGTAGGAAATCCATCTGCAGTACATGATAATTTGTGTACAACAGGTTCACATGGAGATGAAAAGTATGGAAATATGGAAGGATGGTTTTATAGAATATGAAAGAGTTTGGACTTAGTATCAAGGATGAGCAAAGGAAAAGGTTGAAGAATGTTAAGGTATGAGTCTAGGTGTAGCCATCCAGTCATTCTAATCAGAGTGCTAAGTGGAATCCAGGTGTAAGATTAGGTAATTTAGTGGATGAAGTAGTGAAATTCCATTCAATTTAAAGGATTCTAATGTATAGATAAGGTAGTACAGTGTGGGAATACCTACTCTAAAAGGATTAATATGTCAAAATGCTAGTGTTTTGATTAAAAAAAAGGGGGGGACATAATATGTAGATGGAGATAAGGTGTATTACCTCTAGGGACCAATTATGCATTTTTGGAGTAAAACCACCATTTTTTCTATTAGAAGTATGCAATGGAAGCATGGTATGAAGGTCCCCACTTCAAAGGTGAAGAAATGAAGGTGCATGTAAGATAAAGAGTGGCAACAGATGCATAAATAAATATGTTATGTGCAAATTGATTCTATAAGGATGAAATCAAACTCCTAGGAGAGGAATTACATAAATGCAAGTGAATTATAGAATGGGATAAGTGCATGAGTAAATGGATACAGTAGGAAAAAGGTACCACTAGGTGGATGCCAAGTTATTTTGAGTCTATTGAAGCATATAAAGAACTTTGACAACAATAAAATTAAGATCGTTAATGCATATATAGAATATTGAAGTTCATTTCCCAAAGTATATTGGGATGACAAGTCAAGGGATTCAAGCATGGAGGTGATTTTCTAAAGGGAAATCAATAAGGGACCATGAATAATAAAAATGAATCTATACTTGCTATGGAATGCCAAAGGGAAAAGATCGAAGGAGAATCCATCTCAAGTGGAAAAGAGTCATTGGTGATATGCCAGGAGGTTGGAAGTATCACTAGAATTTATGATGGAAAGTAAAAGAAGTGTCAACCACTTCCAATTAATCTCTATGAATTTGGAAAAGAAGACATTTGGGTAGAATTGCAACATGATGGAAATTGACTATGTAAGTCAAGTTTGAGGTTGGGTCACTAAGAAAAGAGAAGGAATGGTGCAAGACACCACAAGTGCTGAAGTGTTCATTCAAGGAAAGGATGAAGTGGTTTGGTCCAGAAAAGTAAATGGATGTTGAAGATCCAAAGTCAATAAGATAGCATGGTTGGAAATATAATTTGATCATATATGAGTTGGGTCAGATGGATCCAGGAAATAGAATAATGTTGAAGTTCGGTATCAACATAATATATGGCTAAAAATGTAAAAGTGGTCAAGAGTGGTTTGGATGGAAAAGTGCTCGGTAAGAAAACAAAGGATACAGGAATCCATGGAGAATTGAGGACATAAAGAAACAACAAAGAGAGTGGTAAAGGAATAAATAGGTTGTTGCATTTGTTGTTGCAACAATTATGATATGGCCATTTGGGAAGCCATCTATAGCACATGAAACATGAATGCATATGCATTTACGAGCATGCTAAGGATACATTCTTAGTGCATATAGATATGCATTAGTGAATGTATATTTATTAAAATCTATATAATATGTTAAAGACTAGGATTAGTCTAATGTTATATATATATATATATATATATATATATATATATATATATATATATACGAATATGAAAGTGCTAATGAGTGTTTTTGTGTCAGAAAAGAAAGATTTTATTGTATGGTTCTGAGTGTTGTTGATAATGTTTCTACATATGGAAGTCATCCATCTAAAAGGAAGCAATAGAAAGATGAAATGTTGCATAAGTGGTTGGTGAAGGAGGCACGAGGGCTCCTAATGATATCAACTAATCAGGTAGTGTAATATACCAGATATAAAATGTATGCAGAACAGAAATAAAATACTAGAAAGGGAAGAATAAAAACAATATAACCAGAACATTCACCATAATAGTACTGAAATGATAAGAGAATAATAATAGAAATAGAACTTTGAATCTGAAAGCAATGTTCACGGGCCTCTTCGAGGGGGAAACATCCAGTTGATCAGAGCTCTATTACAATAATATCCAAGCTAGGGTTCTCATACCCTCGATTCCTATTTATACTAAAAAGAAGCATCTAGAGGAAGATCCTTCTAGAAGCGGAAGCTTCTATTAGGTCTTCTATATTCTCGTTATTCTATTTTATTGAAAGGCCTTATTAATATTGACCTTTATTACGTCCGAATATATTGTTCTACCTATGTGCGGGTTAGGAACCTAACATGTCCGCCCCCTTAAAAACAGCCTTGTCCTCAAGGCTTGAGATGAGGAAATTGTTGCAGAATGGTAGCTAGTTCCCAAGTGGCATCTATTGGAGTTGTATATTTCCACTAGACTAGCACTTCCTTGATGGTTCTCTTACGTAGGTGATGCTCATGTTGGTCTGAAACTGCTTATGGATGTAGCCAAATGGATCCTTCTTCAACTAACTCTGGAAGGTTGGTTTTAATTTGGCACTTAGCTCCAATCTCCTTATTTAAGCATGAAACATGAAAAACAGGATGTAGCTTTGAATGGCTGGGCAAAGCTAACTATAGGCTACTTGTCCCACATGCTTGAGAACAGTATAAGGACCATAAATTTGGGCGCTAGCTTCTAACAATGCTCATCCTTGAGGGAAGTTTGCTTGTAAGGTTGCAGTCGAAGAAACACCTGATCCCCTTATGCAAATTGACGTTCAGAGTGACCTTGATCTTCTTGTTGTTTCATGCGATTATGTGCCATGAACAAATTCTCTTTGAGGGTATGGAGAATAGCCTCTTGAGCTGTAACTGTTAGGTCAACCGCCTGGACCTTCGAGGCACCCGGTAAGTATGAGAGAACTAAAGGTGGCTTCTTTCCATATACTGCTTCAAAAGGAGTCATGCGTGTAGTTGTATGGTATGCAATGTTGTACCACCATTTAGCTAAGGGTAACCATTGAGTCCACTGATTTTTCTTTTCCGAGGCAAAACACCTCAAATATGTTTCCAAACACTTGTTGACAACTTCCATTTGGCCATCAGTCTGGGGATGATAAGTTGTGCTGAGATGCAATTCGGTGCCTTGTATCTTGAACAGTTCTTGCCAAAAATTGCTTGTGAAAGTTGGGTCGCGATCAGAAACAATAGAGTGCGGCATGCCATGAAGCTTGAAGACCTGATCCATAAAAATTTGAGCCACTATGGATGCTGTAAATGGGTGTTGAAGGGTGCAGAAATGAGCATACTTGGAAAGGAAATCAAGAACCACCATGATGACTGATTTATTTCCCAATTTGGGTAAGCCGGTAATAAAATCCATAGAGATATCCTTCGAAATAACAGGTGGAATCGGGAGCGGTTGTAGTGTGCCCGGAGATTTGACTATTTCTCCCTTGTTGTGTTGACACACATCACATTCAGTGAAAAAATTAGGAATGTCATGTTTCATACCATCCCAGAAAAAGGAACGTTTGACCCTGTCATAGGTTTTGGTGAACCCGGAGTGCCCTATTGTGGGTGTAGCATGAATCTCAGAAAGTATCGTGGATTTAAGATTTGATTGTTTACTTAAATACAAACGGCCTTTGTAACGAAGTTCATCATGGAGCCAAGAGTACCTTGGGGAAGCTGGAGCATTGGACTGCAATTGTTTGATCAGTTGCAAACTTTTGGGATCTTGTAGCCATTCCTGGCGAACGGCTTGGAGCCAATCTGGGACAATGAATGAAAGAGAAAAAAGGGATCCCTCATCTTCAAATTTGCGGAAAAGTGAATCCGAAACCACATTGTATTTGAATTTCTTGTAAATGATCTCATAATCATATCCAAAGAGCTTAGTCACCCATTTTTATTGTTCTGGGGAGGAAATGCGTTGTTCGAGAAAATACTTGACACTTTGATGGCCTGTCTTAATTTGGAAATGTTTCCCCAATAGATAAGGGCACCATAGATCAATGACATGCAGAATAGCCAACATTTCCTTTTCATATATAGATTTGCCTAGATTTATTTCAGATAGTTGCTTGCTGGTAAATGCCAAAGGTCGACCCTCTTTCATAAGGACAACACCAATTCCTTTCCCTAAGGCATCACATTCCAACACAAAGGTCTTTGTGAAATCAGGAAGGGAGAGGACTGGAGTGGTGCACATGGCCATCTTCAAGGTTTGAAAAGCTTGAGCAGCGGCTAGAGTCCAAGTGAAAGAGTTATTTTTGAGGAGAGAAATGAGAGGTGCTGCAATCTTCTTATAATTCTGAACAAACTTGTGATAGTACCCTATTAAGCCTAGAAATCCATGCAAGCTCTTAAGAGTCTTTGGGTGAGGCTAGTCTTGCATAGCTTCAATCTTTTTAGGATCCACCCTGGCGCCATCCTTTCTAACCAGATGACCCAAGTATTCTACTCCTGAGGCGCCAAAATCACATTTGGATTGTTTCAGGAAACGTTGGTGGTGGGAGAGTAGATGGAGAACTCAATCCACATGAGAAAGATGGTCTATCCAGGTTTTTCTATAGATGATGATATCATAAAAAAAACTAAGACAAAATGGCAGAGAAAAGGACGGAAGGCATGATTCATGAGGCTTTGGAAGGTGGAGGGGGCATTACACAAGCCAAAGGGCATGAGCAAAAACTCATAGTGGCCCTCATGAGTTCTAAAGGTAGTCTTGGGAATGTTTACCTCTTTCATATGTATCTGTTGGTAGCCCGAATGAAGATCCAGTTTAGTGAAGAATTGAGCGCCACTCAATTCATCCAAGAGGTCATCAATGAAAGGAATGGGGAATTTGTCTTTGATGGTAAGTTTGTTGAAGGCACGAAAGTCAGAACACATTCGCCAAGAACCTTCTTTCTTCAGGACCATGACCACAGGAGAAGAGTAGGGGCTCATACTAGGGAGGATAACGCCTGCATTAAGGAGTTCTTGGACCATTTTCTCAATTTCATTTTTTTGGAAAAGGGGTGACGATACAGAAAGATATTGGGAGGAACACTTCCGGGTACAAGGGTAATGGAATGATCATGAACACCACGGGAACGAGGGAGTCCTTGGGGAGTGGAAAAGACCAATTGATGGCTTGGAGGTCTTGCAGGACCGAGGGTGTCTATGTTGCTTGTATGGCATGGAGTTGGGCGATAACACCAGAATGACCTTCTTTGAGAAGCTTTTCCATGCGATGGGAACTAATGATCTCAGGTGAACCGGAGGTGATGCCTTGGAACTTATATTGGTGGCCCTTTTGGTCGAATTGCATGGTTAAGTCTTTAAAATCCATGAGAATGGGACCCAAATTCCTTAGCCAGTCTGTACCCAAAACAATGTCACAACCTCCCGTGTTGATAGAAAACATATGGGATTTCAGGTGGTAGTCACCAATTGGAGACGCACATTTTCACAATGCCCTCCAAATTTCATGGAACCACCATTGGAAATCATGATTTGGAAATTATTGATGCCATGGATGTAGCAATGAGTTTCTTGGGTAATGTGGTGATGAATAAAATTATGGGTGGTGCCACTATCAACCAGAATGATGACCTTCTGACGCATGATGTAACCGATTAGCTTGAGTGTTTGGGGAGCGGAGAAGCCAGTGAGAGCATTAAGGGAAATGACCGGTTCTACTTTGGGAGGGTCTAAGGGAGGGGTTATGTCAGTGGATTCAGGTGACTCAGACACAAGGGGAGTTTCTACATCCTCTTCTGAAATATCCACGAAGATGGCCATAAAAATATTTTGTTCTTTACATTTTTGGCCTAGGAAATATTTTTCATCACAGTTATAACAAAGGCCTTTGAGTTGGCGTTCAACCATTTAAGCCCTGGTCAATTTTTGGATCTTTACTAGAGCAGAGGGAGTAGTGGGATTTACTGGTTTAGGGCGAGGGATAAAGGAGGGTTTTCGGTTTTGAGAAGATACAACCTGTTGTGCTTCTTTATCTCTTTTAGTAGCCTCCATCCAAATCTGAGGCCGAGCCATGAGGACATGGGCCCGAATCTCATCCTTGAGGCAGCTAATAAAACACTCTTGGAAAAAGGCATCAGACATGCCCTATGTTCTAAAATCAAGGTGCTCAAAGGAAACTATAAATTCTTCCACTGTTCCTAATTGTTTCAACTTTTTCAAACGGACCAAATGGTTGGTGTCAGTGTCAAAGTGTTCATAAAGCTCTGCCACAAAGTGTGTCCAAGTAATATACCCTTGACGAGAAGTTTTTCTCCATTTCCACCATTGCCACCATTCTTGATCTAGATGGAGAACACCATACCGGAGTTTGGCCAGGTCTTATGTAATGTCGTATAAAGAGAAATAATGTTCCATATGGGTTACCCAACCAGTGGCATCTGAGCCATCAAATTTGGTCACATCCACCCACGGAAGGCGTAGGTCACATTGAAAGTGATGGTTCTGAAAGTTATGGGAATGAGAGGAATGGTCAACTTCGGGATGTGGAGGTGAGGAAGATGAAGGGTTATCTGTAGGGATATGCAGTTTGGTGCTGAGTGTCGAAAAGACTGATTTAAGCTAGGTGGTGAGGTCTTGTTTGATTTCCTCCATTAAGGATTGCATGGTTGTATTGATGGCGGCAACAATGGCACTGAGTTGTTTCACTTCTTGTTGGGTTTCGATAAGACCAGATTGTATGGTGTTGAAGCGAGCTTCCAATTCTTGGCTACAGGTATGGGCCATGAGGATGGGGGAACTAAAAAAGGGCAGGTGGGGTAAAAAATTGTGTCGAAAAATTATATGGATGAATGTGATAAGGGTGAAGAGATGAATCTAATGGAATATGTCTCAAATAATGGTGAAATTTTTTCCAGATTTATTTATTTATTTTACACCTGCAGAGTTATACTCCAGTCTGAAGAATATTGTAGACAGGAAATGCCCAAATGCTTAACCAGAAAGAAATGTGAATTTACTTGGCAACCCAAACACAGTTGCGGGAGAATAGATCTTGTTTATTTTAATTTGTTTATGTTTTTGTCCCCAAGGGTTAGGTATTCAAGGGTTCTACAGACAAGGGTTTTCCCTATGCTATAGCTCTCTGATATATGTGCGGGGTCCAACAGTAGTACTCGACCCAATATCTCAGGGAACTAACTAAGGAGGATAGACCGTACCCTTAGCTGTACTACCCGACTACCCAGGTACTAGAGAGTATCTTCCTGAGTGTTGTTCTCGGTGACACTATAGCAGTTAGGCGGCCGACCGGTTTATCTAAGGAGGGCTTCAGGTAATCTAGGTCGATACGTACATAGGTGTTGTCCGATGCACTACCACTCGAAGGGGTACCAACAGGGGTTACAAGGGTGGCCAACAGATGTGCCCTTAAGTACCACGTGTATTTCCTACGTGTATGAATCCCTCAACCACGAGTTTATGTGTGTAATGATAGATCTATGTGGCTTAAAGACGCCAGAATACGTCTCTACCCTGAAATTTTTTTTTAACTCACACTTTCTACCGAGGAAAGTGCTCTGATACCACTTGTAATATACCAGATATAAAATGTATGCAGAAAAAAAATAAAATGCTAGAAATGGAAGAATAACAACAATATAACCAGAACATTCACCACAATAGTACTGAAATGATAAGAGAATAATAACAGAAATAACACTTTGAATCTGAAAGAAATGTTCAAGGGGGTCTTCGAGGGGGCAACCTCTAGTTGAGCAGATATCTATTACAATAATATCCAAGCTAAGGTTCTCATACCCTCGACTCCTATTTATACTAAAAAGAAGCATCTAGAGGAAAATCCTTCTAGAAGCGGAAGCTTCTATTAGGTCTTCTTACATTCTCCTTATTCTATTTTATTGAAAGGCCTTATTAATATTGACCTTTATTACATCTGAATATATTGTTCTACCTATGTGTGGGTTAGGACCCTAACAGGTAGCATCAAAGTTATTTAATGGAAGCTATGTAGGTATGAATTTTATGTAATTATGTTGCATAATTATTGATGGAATTAGGTAAGAATTCCCTCAACCAGATTTTATTTTATAAAATGGAATTATTGTATAATTTGAATGCACTGATGGAAATGATACACCACTAGGTGTGGTAAAGGTTGAATGCCTGAAATAATTATAAAAACTATTTAACTTAAAATTCCTTCATGTGACATCATAGCAGGTCAATATTTTGTTGGTTATGAGCTAATGACCAAAGTAAGTAAAGGGATATGACCTTGTTATAGAAATAAATGCTAGTAAATCTAGTCATGTGTGAGACCTTTACATGGTTAGATATGGAAAGACTATATTTCCACATAACTATCCAACGAACTTCCTACTAAAATTAATGTTTAGACTGCAACCTTTTTGCTAACACTAAGGAGCACCACAAAATTATATTATTGGTGTAGTATTTGGATCGACAAGCAAGGAATCAAATAGTTGAGAAGGAAATAGGAAGTGTATGGATTATGTGTTGAGGCATTGGCCAAACCTTCCAAATCGCCATAGTGGGATGCAGGACTTGGATAAAGGGAATTATGAAGCCAATGCAAGGGTTCATTGAATAGTATGCATCAATAAATCATGGAAGTGTGAGTGGTAAATTTTTCACACATGCATGCTAAGATAGAATTGTGTATGTTGAAGGAATTATTGAATTTGTTTTAGTGAATGCATGCATATATTATATTTCATGGAAATGATTATGCTAATAGATAAATGTTGTTCTTATTACTAACTCATGAAGTCGAGAACATTTCAGGAGTTGTTAGATAATGCAACAAGAGAGTTGCAAGTTAAAGTAGTCACATGAAGATGGACTACAATAAATCTTTGTCAATGAAACATAGTAATGCCGACTAGAGAAGGAAAACCTTAGTTGTTGATAATACATGTTCGGGGAATGACAAGTTCACTAAAAATAATAAATGGAATGACATAAGTGATTGGATTGTTAATCATAAACAATTATGAGTACACTTTGTGAATTTTTTGTAAATATTACAATAAAATCATATTGTACATGCAGTATTAATAATCTGTTTGGCTGAATGCAAGATGGAATTATCGTAAGAAAAGTGGTCTCGAGTATGACACTTATGAAAGACAGAATACCGATTGATGCTTGCTGCTACAACAACCAAGAAATTATGAGAGAGAATTTCAAATTTTTGGAAAAAGTTGAATTTCCTTAAAAATTAAATTTAAATTTCTAAATGACATTGTTATGACATTATCTCATGATAAGTGTATGCGTGTGATATGTTGGAGATATTACACACTCACCTATAATTATTTTCCTAAGTTTTACAATCCAATGTTGAGAACGATTCCTTAGATCAGAATATTCCCCTACAAAATAGGGCGTTCCTCTTCAGTTCAAAGTAAGTTACACTCAATTATACTAGTGGAAGTCACTAATGCATGAAAACCTCAGTTTTATCACCAGAAGTTGCATGTGTCTCTCACTTTCACACACGTGTCTTTGTTAACTAATGATTGCATGGATCAGTTAACTAGAACTAGGTGGCAGTTCACTCCAGTGTATGTCAGTGAGTGTCTAGATATCTCTAGATCACTACTATGGCACATTAGTTACTCATCTAACCTATATATATTGTAAATTATTCACTCTTTGATTGTGGAATACGGTTAATAAGAATTCTTCCATTCTTTCTCTCTTGTTTCTCTTTTCTCATATTTTCTCTACAAACTATGTATGTCATTTGCTAGATAGATATTTTTTGTGCAGGTTCAACCCATTTACATGGTATCAGAGCCGACAAATTTATAGGAAAAAGGAACACCATACTATTTTTCCAAGTATTGAAGATTGCAGAACGCAAAAAAGATGGATTATTCATCGACAATACTTCTCACACCTCATAAATATTTGGAGTGGAAGCCAAAAATCTGTTTCATCTTAGATGCAGAGGCTTGTACCAAATAACTATGGAAACGAAAGTAGAGCCTAATTCGACCGATGAGAAAAAGACTTTCTCAATAGACAAGATATGGCCATAGGATGTATCAGTATGTCTGTTTTTCCCGAAATTTTCCGTCAAGTATATGATGAATCAAAAGACTCAACTCCAAATGAATTATGGACCAGATTGGAGGTTCTATTAGGGAATAAATAATATTTTGAATATTTCATGCAGGAGATTGAAAATATAGAGCGATAATAAAAACCATCAGAAAATCAAGCCTCTTATTGTGAAGAGTCTTCTACACAAGTATCTGCACAATTTGTATTCCATTAATTGCAGATGATGTCTACTCCATTTCAGATTTGTTTTCTGAATTTCATGTGTAAGATATATTGCATGCATCTCACGAGTCACATGCAGACACGTTTCCATGCACCATGCATGCATATCAGGAGAAACATGCATGTACCATGCATGCATCTTATGAGACAAAACAAGAGCCGTGCACATCAGATTCAATTATGATATTTTCTGAGCAAAATTTGCAAAAACAAATTGGATATTTGAATTCCTCTTAGAAAAATACCCAGTTTCAAAAAAAAATTGTCCGAAACCAAGTCCAGGAAGTGAAGTTATGATCATTTTAAAATCAACAAAATTTCAACGTTTTTGCGGAAACGACTGCAGGATTTTTAAAGTTTCATCCAAAATTTATTTGGATCTTATTCATTACAAGAAGAGAAAGTGGATATTTGTTGACATTTCAATGGTGCATCTACTTCATCAGATTTTTTCATACATCTACATCTTCAACAAAATATTTAAGGAGCACAAACTTGCACAGTTGCGAGGTCTTCTTGGAGTGAAGGAGAGGGTTT
Source organism: Picea mariana (assembly GCA_032191745.1). NCBI lineage: Eukaryota > Viridiplantae > Streptophyta > Pinopsida > Pinales > Pinaceae > Picea > Picea mariana. Next base: position 64,156 of record JASDQU010681534.1, read on the forward strand.
CTTAGCAACTGCTTTTTGTTCGTTCTCATTTTTTTTTATGCATTGTAATTTGAGGGGGGCGGGGGTTTCCCATGAGGTTTTCCCTCTTTCCTCATTTTTTCAGTGTCTCATTCTTATATGCATTGTAAAACAGGTACCTAACATTGCCTTGGTTTCCAAGACCCATTCAACATTTACACCCTCATAGTATTTAGGGGGGTTTTGGAGATATTATAGACTCACCTATAATTATTTTCCTAAGTTTTACAGTCCAATGTTGAGAACAATTCCTTAGATCATAATATTCTCTCTAAATAATATTCCCCTACAAAATAGGGCGTTCCTCTTCAGTTCAAAGTCAGTTACACTCAGTTAGACTAATGGAAGTCACTCATGCATGACAACCTCGATTTTATCACCAAGAATTGCATGTGATTTTCTCACTTCCACACACGTGTCTTAGTTAACTGATGATTGCACAGATCAATTAACTAGGACTAGGTAGCAGTTCACTCCAGTGTCTAGATCTCTCTAGATCACTACTATGGCACATAGGTACTCATGTAACCTATATCTATTGTAAATTATTCACTCTTTGAGTGGAGAATACGGTTAATGAGAATTCTTCCATTCTTTCTCTCTTGCTTCTCTTTTCTCATTTTTTCTCTGCAAACTGTGTATGCCATTTGCTAGCTAGATATTTTTTGTGCAGTTTCAACACATTTACATGATACATATAAGGTGATGGTTATTGATGATTGAAATTTCAAGAAGAAAGGATACTATTTGGACATTGGAGCCCTATGATTTCCATAGAGTGAGGATCCTTAGTGGGGGTCTGGTAATGAGTTGGCACTCTCCTAGTGTGTGCAAAATTGGGAAAGATGGATTGTTGAAGGACTGTGTAGCAATGAAGGGGTTCCTGAGCCTGTAAGGGTGAGTGCAACAAGGAAAAGACAATTGCAGAATTCTTATGGAATGATCATTGTAATCATGAGGGTGTGTCATATAGAACAATGAGCTGAATTCGTGCTTGAAGTAGCTCTATGGAATAGAGAAAAATATTTATAGTTGAAGTATGAAAACATTAATTGGTTGTTTCAAAAGAAGAGGTTCTTTTGGGTTACGCTATCAATAATTAAAAGTGGGGCCCCCTTCACCCACATATGTGAATGGAAGAGGTGCTCCCCCTCCTCAGGATCCTATTGTTCTTCTAGTTGGATTGTTGCAGTCGCGACAATAGCAATGGGTTCTGCATCAATGATTTGTCTCCTTTTATTATTTTTTGAATTAGGTTCCGAGTAGGGGCTAGTCTGTTTCTTTGAGCTCAACTACCAATGAATTTTTTAAGAGACATCCATTGGCATTATGCCAAGGGATTTTGTTGAACTCACACCACTTCCTAGTGTCCTTCTTTGTCTACTCGTTACCATTCTTTTCCTATGGCTTGGACTGGCTATCTTGAGTTTAGTTGTTTTGTAAGTTAGGGATGCCTTTACCATACTTTGGTTGTTGCATATTTGCAGACTCGAACTCCCACTTGTTCTTCCGCCGAAATTTCTTCTCGATTTTTACAACATATCGATAAGCGGCTCCCAATGATGAGATTTCCAGAAACTCCATTTCAGTTTGGATGTACATGTGTAAATCCCTGTGGTATTTCAAAACCAGATGTCACTTAGAGTCTTTGATACCTAGCTTGGTGCACAATGTATTTGTGAACTCTGAAACTTTTTGGTCCCTCTCTTGATGTAGTGTGGTCCATCTCATGTATTTATCGTCATAGTTTCCAACAGGGTAATATTGTTCCTTGACTGCATCCATAAAATATTCCCAAGTGGGATCGACCCCAAATATTCCAGTCTCCTATGTGGAAGTTTTATCCCAGTAAGTTTCCCACCTATATTTGACACGGGGGATAACCTTAAGGAGCGCAAAGGTGATCTTTTGTCTATCAAAAAAATGTGGATAGAGAAATAAATTTCTAGCAGATTTAACCACTTTTCCAAAGCATCTGCATCTATCTGACCTTTAAACATGAGAATATCAAAATTAAATTGTACCTTGAAAGGGGCGGTGCTTCTAAAGTGGCTTCTTGATGAAGACACATTTGTTATTGTCGACAGTCGTCAAAGGATTTGGGAAAAATTCTCCATCATTTCATCTCTCTGTCGCGTGTGGGCTTCCTCGAGAAATAGATTAATAGAATCTTCTGCTCCCACTTCTCTTTTTTGTTATGCCATGCACTGTGACTTGGGCTCGTTGTCCTCACAAGAAACTACCTCGAGACCCAACTCTTTATACCTTGACCTCGTCGGGGACATGCACTAAGAAACAACAATGAAGAGCCTGCTCTGATACCAATGATACATATTATTTTAAGAATGAAATGAAGGTGGATATATAATAAGGAAATATACGCAGATATTGCAATAAACACAGAGATACAACAATACACAATTTCTATTAATGAGAGAAATGTAGAGAAACTGTAAAAACATAGAGTGAATGAACTCACTAGAATGGTAGCAGCTTATCTATGAAAAGAGATGTGACGACTATGCTCATTTGCAAGAAGATGATGTTTACAATGAGGCTCCAAAGGCCTTTTAAACATAAATAAAATCCAAAATCCTAACCCTGGAAGATGAAACGCCAAAAGGTTTGCGAGCCCCGATGGGGGTAGTTGATACATCAACTTCCCGATGGAGTAACTTTTGCATACGATCTCTGTTTGGGGCGCACGATAACACATTGGAAAACTCTAACTAAGAAGAACACATTTCGATCAAGCCCAGGCCAAAGCCATTAAATAGCACATGGGCCCCCAAACGTAAAAAAAAAAAAAACATTGTTTAGGGCCTCACAATGGCCTCGAAAGTTTGGGATCCGAAAAACTGTAAGAAAATTGCCAAGGCGGAAATTTGTATTTCGAGCCAGTGGAATAGGTGGGTGGTCATCGATATCCACCTGGATCACTCAAGGCCATGATATAGTCAAGTGCGGAAACCAAAGACTTAGTTGAAGTATAAGTATTCTAGACATCTGGGGCTAAACATGATGCCTCAAACAACCACACTCGACCTCTTGAGGTTCTAGGTATCTTAAAGGGCTTAAGGGTCATGAATGACACCTCAAACCACCATATATGATCTCTTGATGGGATCTTTAGCCTTCAAGTGGGAATATGGGCATCATTAGGATATTTTGAAGACTAGGTATGGGTATTGGGTATTTGGACATGATCGAGAGAGGAAACCTAAGCCTTAGGTTCTAAATGAAGCTTATAGGAATCTAGGGCCAACAATGACATGTTAAACCACCACAAAGAACCTTTCTAGTGTATCCTTGGCCTCTGTATGTGGATAATCTACATTGTGAGATATTTAGCATTAAGTATGAGTGTTCGGACCCTGCCTATCGTTAGGGGATCAAACCCAAGAGCTAGGCCCCAAAGGAAGCTTCTAAGGCCAATAACGACACCTTGAACCACCACAAATGACCTCTCTAAGGGCATCGTTTACCTCTAACTAGGTATCTATGTACCATTAGCACTTTTGAGCACTAGGTATGGGTCACAAGACCCTATACATTCTAAGACGAATGCACACGTGCTTTAGGACATGTGCACGTTCCTGCTTAAGAATGCACATGTATTCTAAAGCACACGCATAACCATATTCAAGAACGTGTGTGCATTCCTCAAAAATCTAAGTTGGAAAGCATGTGTGGCAGTTCAGGGAGCACCAAGACTATAGGATTAGGAATGTGTGCATGTTTCTAAGAATGCATACACATTCATGTGTATGCACATTCCTACACACCCCATCGTTATTGTTTCGACCATCAACTTCGTACAAACGCTCTACTACTCTTATGATTCACCCATGTACTTGCTCTTGGTGGAGTGATGTATTACAATATGATCATGTCATGGAATAATAAAATCTACCTTTCTTTTCAAGTTGTTTGTGGTATATGTTATGTTGATTCTTGTAATTATTTCTTATTACCATAGATTTGTTCTACGCAAATGAATGATACAAAATTGAGTAATAATGTAGGGGTTTCAATTATAAATGAATATTAAAAGTAATATCGTAATGCTCGCATCGTGCAACTTCTTTCTATGAGTCTTGATAGTACACTAAACCTTTTTTACACCCATGAAATCCCTTTTCTCCTAAAAGATTCGACACAAATCAACTAAGAGGACCTACGAATCTTCGTGAATGTCAACATTCTTATTTTTATAATAATTAAGATTAATTAAGAACAAGCTTCCTTGGTTGTTAGTGTTTCTATATAATATTTTTTATCTTGTCAAATTCTTGATCTAATAATATTTTCTACCCATTATTTAAGTGATTTAAGTGATAGTTAAAAACTAAGCTGAGAATGATTCTTTATACAAGTAAGCCATATAACAATATAGATTAACTACGAAAATTATATTTGAAAATTAAAAGCGTATGAAAGGCTTTAAACATATGATCGTTGAGGGAGATATTACAAAGACTCATAAAATATTATGTTGCTTCAAAACATTAGCCATTTAAAAATTAACAAATTTCATGAAAATAGGTATTATAAGGTGAAATCAAGAATACG